>JAQIXI010000155.1:0-33019 GCA_034700165.1 Galumnidae sp. Gr-Ori-00277 | reverse complement strand
CGCTCATTTGCATAATCCTTTTGGAGATACAAAGTCTAAACAATGACAAGTTGTTTATATTTATGTTTATCATGTGTGCAATTTGTACTAGGTGGTTGGTTTCATTATTAAATATGATTGCCTTAATTTTAATTAAGTAAAGCTTTTATTGAAATAATTTTATGAATATTTTTTTGCATTTATTTCTTATATTTCTTCGACTTTTAGTTTTTTTTAATTCTTTTGAAAAGTTTTCAGGAAATGAATCATAAATTAAATAAAAATCAATAAAAATATTTTAATTAACTTTTAATTAATTTTTCTAAAACTAATCAAAAGTTTAATAAAATATAAGTTTTGAAGAAAAGAGCGCTAAAAATGCATTTCTCTTATGAAAAATAGCAAACGTTTGAACTTAAATTACGTCCAAAAATAACTCAAAGGGACGCAAAATATTTGACTCAAAACTGCGTTCAAAACATAACAAATAAAGTTTCGTATCGTTTGAAAGTCGAGTCGTTTTTCTTGTTTTCACTTTTAGTAAACAATTTCTGTGAAAAACAGAAGATATGATTGACTTTTGATTTAATTGATATAATTTTAAAAAAAATGTTAGTTAGCGCTCATTCACTAAATCCTTTTGAAAAGTATTATGAAAACAAAGTGAAACTAAAGATAATCCATTTCTGTCCACTCGATGGCACTGAAACCGATCCTAAATGTAAACGAATTGTTGTGACCACAGACTGTTCCCAACAGACATCCACTGAATCAGAAACCTATTTAGTGATTGTCTTCTATGGGTCGTATGCGAAGACACCATTCAAGAAGTCGGCCCTAAAAGTGGGACAACTCTTTACTTTACATCGATTTGAAACGTCTATTATCCCCGAAAAACGAGTTTTTAAATGTAAGACAAGTTTTAAAAATGGTTTAATTGTAACCAATTTCTTGTAGGCAATGGTCTTCTCTTAAAAGACTTTTATAAGACTATAATTTTAGTGAAACCAGAATTCGAACCAATTATTAAAATGTTAGTCAGTCTTCGCGAAGAAAATGTTGTTATCAATGATAGCGAATCGGTTGAAGACAATCCCTCTCTAATCACTGATAACGAGACGATGGATGAAACGGAACAAATAGAAGACACACAAAGAGAGGAACAATCGATTAAACCAATTGAAGTGAAACTCAATAAACAGAAGACTTGTAAAAGTTTAGCGAAAAAGAGATTAAGATTTGATTCGAGTGATGACGAAACTGAAATCTCTTCAGAAGATGACTTCGACACCAATTCTCACAGAACTACCAGAAAGACAACAAAAGACGAAAAGACACGACTCGTTGACAAACAACCAAATGAAAGGACTCCTCAAAAGGAAAACGAAAGAAATTGTTTGAATCAAAACGCAAACGAAATTCAAACCAATGATAACTCGAAAAAGAGTTCTCCAGAAAAAGAGTGCCAACAAAGAAGACATGAATATAAAACTCTTATAGAAGTTCACAGTTTAATGCCTGTCAGTGGAAAGACTTATTGTCATATTTATGCTGTTCTTCGTTATCGAGACTTCAAAAAAAATGTTTACCATTTGAGAGACGAAAAGATCTTCAGTTTTACTCTTCACATAAGACCCGGGAATAATTCATATCGTGATTATCCTGGGGCTAAGCCGGGAGATATTATGCGTTTTCATAGAATTTTTTTGTCCCCAAATACTATGGATATCATATGCACTGATCCTAAAGATGTTGTGGTAATTGAAAACATTATATTTAAAAAATGTTTTAATAATTATGTTTTGTTTGTTAAGGTTTTCCAAAGTTTCAATAATCCCGAAGACTTCACTCCTATTCATACAAGTCTTAAACCAACGTTTGAAAAGTTTGATCAAAACCGTAAACAAGAATTAGAGGAATGGTTTTCTGATGAATTGATGAAAAATCAGTGCTTAAGTGATAAGAGTGTCACTTCTTATAGTGTATATACAGATATGGCGGTTCAGGTGCTAAGAGTGACAACAATTCGCGACAGAACTATTTTGGAAGTTTGGGATACCACTCGTCCTCTTTTGAAAACAAATAAAAATCAGGTCTCGACTGAAGATATGAATTTAGATCAATGCGAAGAAGAATTGATTCGAATCATTAATGAAAATAAACTGTCGATTACAGTAACAGTTTATGATCAGCACTCAAATGATTCGCAAACACTAAAACCTTTTGATTTAATTGTTATGTTTAATGTTAACATAAGAACTGATCGATACTTCAAAGATTGTTATTCGTATACCATTAACTCCGGTTATAATTTCGGTAAATGTATTCGTTTTGTGAAACAAGACTCGTGTTTAGGTATTATTAATGACTTCTTAATCCATAACTTATATTATTTTTAATTTTAGGCAAAAAAATGTTGGCCCGAATCGAAGAATACAAAGTGATGTCAGCCGTTAACATATCGTCAGAAATGAGTTTCGGCTATTTTTCTTCGCCTTCATTTCCTCTGGACTTCAACGAAGAAAACCCAAATGAGACAAATGTAACGAATGAAAGCACACAAGAGAGCTCTTTAGATGAAGATTTTGACGTTCGATGCAATCAAATTGATTTCAATGAAATGATGGAAGTCATAGAACGTAGAAAAAAGTTTTTGCCGAATATAGTCCACAATTTAGACATTCCCGACAACACTATTTTAATCGATCGCCTTTTAAAAGAAGGGGTCAATCAGTTGTATAAAGTGAAGGCAAGAATTATTAATTTTATATCCACTCAAAAAGAGGACATTATTTCAATTGTTTGTTTGAATGAGAACTGTATGCGAGTCATTACTTTAAGACAAGCCATTAGTGAAGACCCGCATCTAATGACTATAATTAATTCGTCGAATAAGAGAATATTATTAAAATGTCCTAATTGCAAAAGCAATTCATCAAAACTTGTGTTCAGAATACATTTAGTGCTCGAAGACAACCGGAGAAACAAATTACTGACCGAATTGTCAAACCAAGACGCCGAACTCTTTTTCAAAACATCGGCTGAAGAAGTGCTTAGAGAAGAGCATCGCTGGGAATACGTAGAAAAGGCTCTCAACTATTTTTGTCCGAATAAATATCCAATGGATTCAAAGGTTTTGAATTCAAATATTTTAATTCATTGGATTATTGAACCGAAAAAAATAGGAAAAGAAAATGTGTTTATTTATAAGATAAGGACAGGTATTGCGATCGAAATGTGCGATAAGTCTGTTGGACTTAATTTAAATATCGATTTATAACATTAGATTATTTTTTATATACATTTTGTCAATTGATATCTTTTTATATGAATTTTTGTTTAACTAAAACTTCATATTTTGCACAATAATTACATTAAAAAGAATCGATTTTATATTAACCCATAAATGTTTGATATTTTTCACAGAAAAGAACTAAAGTTTTTGTGAAAAATTTAAAATCAATTTTATATACTAAGCGTTCCTAACATTTAAGTTTGAAATGCAAAACATTTTTTGTTTTATTCAATCCTTTGATTTATATTTTTTTATAAATTTCTTATTTTGTTTTAATTTTATTAAATTTGTAATTTGTTTATTTAAATTATTATTATTATTATATACTCTTGCAAATACAGTAATTCTTCAATAATTTTAAGTAATTTTAATAAATCAATAATTATTTTAAAATATCCAAGACCATTTATGTTTAAAATTATTCAATGTTGACTGTATTTTTGATCTAGGATTTATTTAATAAACTGTTAATTCAACCACTAATGACTTACTCTTCTTGTGATAAATTGTAGAAATTTTACCCTAACCTATTTTATAAATTAATCTAGATGATTTTAGTGAAACTATCAAGCTAATTCAGATTGTATATTATTTGGAGCAAGTACAATTAAAGTACAAATAATATTTTTTAAGTCATATTTTTAAAAATGATTTCATTTGATGTCATATAAAATGACATTTCATTGGATTTGTGAGCCTTTCATTCATTCAATGATTCATTGAATTACAGATTATTTTCAGTAAATTTTTGATCAATTGATTAGAAAAGTAGTGACTCTTTGCCTCTTCTCATGACTTGACATCAAATCTATAGAAAAACTTTTTAATTTATGCTCGGATTCTGTATTTCACGTCAAAAATATCGATCAAAATGAGTAGTTTTTAGATAAGTAGCAAAAAGTTTTTTTATTGCATATATTATGTGACAAAAATTCATTTAATATAATATCTTCTGAACATAAAAATCTTTTTATATTCTCTTCTCTTTTATGCGAATATCAAACTTCTGATTAGAAAAAGAAATACAATAATAGTTATCGAGAATACAAATTCAATTAATAGAAAGTCTAATATTGTATTTCATTTCGATTTTATGCTAAACTAAGTCTCTCTCAAAGTCCCTCTCAATTATCGAAAGCAAAGCCAAACGCATTCAGATTAGTCTTCCGATCGACGACTAATTGAATATAATTTCTGAATCCAATTATAACTTTTGAGTTGAGTTTTTTGTTTCATTTTTTTCATAGAATGCATAAAAACAGCAATAATTTAGTGGGAATTCATTAAAAGAGAAGTCATTCACTTAATGTTTGAACATTAGGTCAGACCGAAGAACAAAAGCAAAAGATTGACCGAAAGCTACTGTTTTTGTCAGTCAGTCATTGTTTTGAATTATTGTTAGCAATTGTTTCGGATGGCATACAATTCATCACTTCTGCTATTATTAACTGCGATATAAAAGAGGCGAAACTGATATTTTGCGACTATTATCTACATCTGAACCATATCTTTATGTGGTCTCACTTTATATTTAATCGAATAAATGCGTAAAACTTTTTTTTTTATTAATTTTAGTGATTAATTGTTAATATAGTTTTCACTTAATTCAATGTTAAAAGTAATATATCTTTTTGGCAAACAATTCAAATTACAATTCAGTTCTTTTGTCTCATTTGAGTTGGCATTAAAAACTTGATCCTTTTGCAAATATAATTGAATTTCTACTCCAATGCCATAACTGTTTTTCACAGACTTTTGTAATTTGTTTGAGTTATTACTATTGGACTGCATTTTATGCATTGATTTTTCTGTTTTACTCTTAGAAAGAGAAAAAACTCATCGAAAGCATAGGATTTACTTGAGTTTAGTGTTAAAAATAAAATTTTTGATAAATTATGAGAAAAATTGACTTTTCTTTAGAAATATTGAATTCGAAAGAAACAGAACTTTGAGTAAAGAATTTCATTTGTGAAGAGTTCTATACTTTTTAAATAGAAAACACAAACCGACTAAACATTAATCAAAATTAATTTTAGATTCAAACAAAACTCAAGGATTTGTATAATTCCTGAATTTAAAGGAATATTTTCCGACAATTAATTGATTGGAATTTAAACACCACTTAAAAGTATTTCTTACAAAAGAATTTCCAGTTCTTAACTCAATTTGAATAAACTCTTCTCAAGAGTTTAAAACTTGACTCAGAATACAGAGATATTAGAGGAAACGGCAAACGGAACTGTATTTTCAACTAATTTTTGTTTTGGTCTTTTAGATCCATTGACACATCTATTTGTACAATTGTTGAGCGATAGTGTAGTTTTGATTGACTTGAAAAGTGAACCCAATTCAATGGATGGCAACTTAAAGGTAACAGATGTTTGCTTCCAACGGTTTTCTTGTGCATCATTTCTCCTCTCTTTCTGTGCTCTTAGTGTTCAATAACTCAATCGCTTCATAACATCTATTTTTCTCTACTTCTAAATGCAATTATATTTTTCTTCTCTACAATTCTCTGCTTTTTGTCGAGAATTCACTTCAACTTAAACTTCAAAGAAATGTTTTTCTAAACAAATTCAACTCAAATTCCAATCAATTCAACCTTTTTTTTTGGGCAATACTTTTAATGGTTCTCTTCAACCAAATTTCTTAGAAAAACATAATAGTTTAGATTCTAAACTATCATAGCTTTTCATAGTTTAAAAGAAAATTCAATTCGACTAAACCTCTAAAATATAATTGATGTCCAAAATGTTCACAAAAATAGTTATTTTACTATACAATATGTTCCAGATAAGTTTCAACAAAATAACTAAAATTATAGTTAAATTTTGTGAATTACTTTCATCTTGATCACATCAATAATTATGATAAAAATTGTAATCCTTTATTATCAGAAAATTTGCTCTTTGAACTTTTAGAAAAAGTTTTTCTAAAAATTCATTCAGAAATACAATAACTAAAAATTGAGAAATTTATTTAAATCACCTTTTGGTCAAAAAACGGGTGTCTTTTATAGAGACAATCATTAGTTTAATTCAATTTTTTCAATAAGTTTTTTATTTTTGTATTACAAAAGTATAACAGAAATTAGAAATAAAATAAAGAAATTCGGATAAAATTTTCAAAATTTTGTTTCAAAGGAAATCATTTTGTGGTTCGATTTGCATCCATTCAGATTCCATCACTTGTTTGATATCATATCTAAGACAAGGCTCTCTTTCCATCATTTTTCCCAACAATGATTTCAATTCTTTGGAACAATTTTGGAAGAGTTCTTTCATAATTAGTGGTGTATCGAATCGGACGTAATAGGCGTCGACTCCGGTCACATACTTGTGAATACGTTTGGTGTCTTTGGGATCTCTGATCAATCGTTTGATGTCTCCTTTGAGCAAAAGAATCAAAATGACTGCCATTTGGTAGATGTCATCGGATTTCTTGTCATCGGGTATATAGTCATCGCTTTGAATTCGAAGATTTCGTTTTCCAAAGAGATTCTTCGGCGGTGATATTACTATCGGCGGATCCTTTTTTGTGAATACCTTTCCATTGAGAGGCAAAAATGAATCGATTGCTCCGTCGGCCAACTTTAGGATATATCCGTCTCTCAAATCAGTTTCGATGTCATTCTTTTTCTTTGGATCCGTCTTTTGTACCGCTTCTCGGAAAAGACGCCGATTTAAGTTTGAATAACCTAGGTCAAGACTTTGGTCGCTTTTCGGATAAAGAAGAATATTCTCTGGTTTGATGTCTGAGTGACCAATTGGTTCAAAGCCGAAGAATTCGTGCAAATATTTAAGTCCTTTACATAATTGAGTGAACCACTCTCGAGCCCACTCTTCTGGCACTCCATAAGGTTTGTGTTTGCTAAGGAAAGTGTCCAAGTTCATGTCTGCCATTTTAGTAAAAATATAAATGAGAGCAAAGTTTTCCTGACGGTTAGCGATCTTCTCATATTTGACAACATTTTCATTGTTGAGTGACAACAGTTTGTACTGATTTCGGAGAAATTTCGTCCTGGTCGTTTCAATGATTGTGGCCTCACTTGCTTTTCGACCCTTATTCTTATGCCACTCAGAGATATCAATCAGTTTGAGTACATAATTATCTGGTTCTGAGCCTCGACTACATCGGTATGAAGTGCCAAAAACGCCCGAACCTATCAAATCATTGACAAAATATCCCAAACTATTTACAATTCTTTTTTCTTCTGGTTTGTCCAACACTTTGTTAATTCCGTGGAGAACTCGTTTCACTTGATGTTTTTTGTCTTCTTCGAATTCTTCCCACCACTTCCAATAATAACGACTCCATATAACAACGACCGAAATGATTGTCATCCAGATTAATTGACTGATAAGTGATATTCGGAAATACACTCTATGGATAGCAAATACCGCCAAATTTGAGGCAGAGATCCCCAACCAAATCCATTTTAGCACATCATTAGATTCGGCTTCAAACGAACCACTAGTAAATGGAGTGGACACATGCGGGTCACAGGCCAGAGTCACTTTCAACAGGAAAACCAGAACTGCGATTATACGGTCTATTATCACACAATAAAAGAAGGGCTGACCAAAACCGATGTCATAAACCGGGAGCGAAGAGTAGTGATTGAAACTACGAAAGCAATAGAATAATAGTGACCCAAAAATTAATGTGAAGAGACATTGAAAGCGTCGATATAAGAAGACATTCCTGTGAACAATCATTCTTGAAGTTCAAAATGTCTTGACTTTGGTTTTCAGTTAGAGATTGACTTTAAGTTATTGTCTTTAACTCAGTTTTAATTTTAATGTTTGAATTAACAACAATTTAATTAAAGCTCGACTTAAACTATAATTCGCGTGAATTCATAATTCATTTTAATTTAAGCCTCAAATATATTAAATTAATTTAATAAATGAATGCTTTTCTTTTGTAAAATGGAAATCCCAGAAACAAAACTCAGTCTAAAAGTGTTTTGTTTATTAATTTTCAAATTAAGTTTGAGTTAAAACATTAATTCTTTTCAATTATTTCTTTTTATTTCTTAAAACTTATTCAATAAGTTTTGCAGTCAATGACCAAAAAAACTGTTGAATAGAAAAATTAAATGTTGAGATAAATATGAATATAAGTTAATAATAAAAAAATTTGAAACGAAATATATATTTCTCTTTTTGAATGGATTTGCAATTCAAACAACTTTTTGGCGAAACTATATTTCGCTGATATTATGAAAATATTAAACGATAGAAAAGTTGTATTTGAAAAGAGTTGATGGCATCCCAATGGCTTCATAATGTGTATTGTATGCCCTGGATATCACGCTGTGATATGCGTCAGCTTGACTTGAATTATAATCAAAAGGGATAGCATTGAGAGAAAGACTAAAATCAGAATAACTGATAGAAATGATGAGTTGTGAGAAAAAAACTTATTTGCATTTGTGATAGTTTTTGCGATAAACTGTTTCACTCATATCATTGTTGAGACAAACATTTGTTGATAGTGTTTGTGACACTTTTTTAAACTTTCAGAAACTGATATTAAATATTATTTTTTTTCTATTCTTTTTCTGCAATGATTTCACTCTTTCTGTGCGTAAAATAATCCGATTTTGAGTTCAGAATTTCAAATGCATATCAAAAACTTAGAAAAAGGTATTTGATTTTTTGTTGCACAGAATAAGTGTAGCAAAAGAATAATTCTTATTCATTCATTTGTAATAAATTCTGGAGTTGTGCCGGAGTTGTACCCGAGTTGTATAGAGTATTTAAAATTTAAATTATTAGAAATACTTCTAAAAGTCTTGTGTTATGGAAATGATAGTCTTTTTGACGAATATTTCAATTCTTTTTTTGACTAATATTTTGCTCAAATTTTTCAAATAAATTCTATATTTAAATAACTCTTTTGTTCAAAAGTTACTCAATTCATGACTTTTATTTATATTTGTTTTAAATATTTTCGATTTATATTAAAAATATTATAAAAGTTTTAAAATTAAACAAATAGTTTAAATAATTTGTTTGCAGAATATTTAGAATTCTTTTTGAATAAATATTTTTAATAAAATTTCCAAAAAAAATATTTGAATAATTGATGAGATTAATTACGAAAACAATTGCCTTAAAAGTGATGTAAATCTAATGATCCGACGATTTTTGTGTCAAAACTATATAATATGAGATCAGAGGCTTTCAATCTTCAATTTAACACGAAATGATTCATTCAAAATCAATAATTTTCACACATAATAATAATAATAATATTGTTTTGATTCGATTATCTTTGAATTTTAGTGGAGAAGTAGAGCGCACTTAAAGCCAGAGATATCTCCTCGACATTCACTCAGTCAGCGAATTGCTCTCAAATCGATTGCACACCAAAAGTATCTGAAGGAATGTAAAGACAGACAAAAAACTAATAAACATTTTAAAAATTGCGATACTTTTGAAAAAAATTCAGTTAAAATATTTTGAGTTAATATAAAAGCCAATTGTCTTCTCTTAATGTATTCAAACGAAGTGACAGTTTATTCAATACATTCCGAATAAAAACTGATAATCGAGTCATCAATTGTTTCATTGGAAATGAATGCCTCCAATCCTTATCTAAAGGGCACGCATTGACTACTGATATAAGAGATTGTGACCTACGCTCAGCACTCGAGTGTTGAGCCAAAGGATTGAAGAGTGAGATGGAAGAAAAATCAGGATTCATGGAAACATTGGACGGCATTAGTGAACTATTAAACTTATCTTTGAAATATTTTTTTCGTCAGCACTTGAAAGTAGAGGAAAGGCTAAAACAAATCAGACAAACAATGAGAGGGAAAACAGAGTCGGCAAAAGTTTAGCAAATCTGATGGTTAGTGTTATCGTTAGAATTTGATATAAACTAAATCTCTTTCACAATATTTTATTGTCAAAACTCTTTCTTTGGGCTTAAATTGCTATTTGGAGTCAATCCGTTGATAATTGAGTTCTCTTTCAATATGTGATCGCATTACAGATTAGTCAACGAATATAATATTAGCGGCGGAACCGACTCACCATTCAAATTGTTTGCCATCTCTTCTCTTCTTCGTGTCTAATAAATAGTGAGTAAAAGACGAAATCAATTTGCAATCGACTCAACACAACACCAATTGTGAGTCAAACGCCACTTAGTTTTGATGCCAACAAAAATTGTGTTTCACTCATAGTTTGTTCACTATTTCATAATTTTTCCACAGAATTACTCGATTTAATGTTTAGCACGACTTTTATTCTGTCCTAAAATATAATTTAGTGTCTGTTCTCTCTTTTATTAGAAAAATAAATTGCATTAAGTCATCAAATTTAGTTTTAATAATATAAAGTTAATACTAATCCTATTCTCACATCACAACAATATTTTCATTCAATCTTTTCTTTTCCATTACTTTTTTTTAGCGAAATTTAGAATCTCTTGAAATAAGATTTCTTAAACCATAAGTTCTTTACAGAGATTTCTCTTTTTTAATGAATTTCAAGACTTAAACTCTCTTTTTATCTCCATATCAATGGAGCGAAAGATTTTTTTATAAGTTTTTCTCTCTTTGCGATTACGAATCAAGACTTAAATCTTATTATGGATTGATTTTGACTTAAATTTTTATATTTAATACTAAATTGAAATCAAATTAATTCAGAAATTTGTTAAAACGACGGTATTTGTAAAGAAACTGTAGTTTTGCTTTTCCTCAATATATAAATGGATTAAATGGTATTGTATTCGCTTCGGCGCAAACTTTAAGACATTTCCCATTCGCTCTCTGGTATGGCTCTGGTACTGCTCTTAACTCTCTTTTGCTCCTCTTTTCGGTTCTTTTCTCTATTCTCTGAAAATTTGGTTTCGATATTCCGGCACGTTTTGGGCACAACTTATATGCCATTCCTTCGGCGCTCATCTCTTCAAAATCAAGTGAACTCTTAAAGAGAAAAGTTTGTCAAAGAATTGTTTTGTGTTTGTTTTTTGAGATTATTTTTTCTCACATCTCTTTCGCGGGTGTATTGTCTCAAACTATAAATCACTTCAAGTTTTAATTAAAAAAAGGTAACAATTTTTTAGTTATCAAATATTAAATACTTTACTCATTCTTTTAAAACAATTTTCTTACTTTTCTTCTCATTTTATGCATTAAATCTGCGAAAAAGATTTTTCACTTTTGGCCAAACACTCCAAATATGCTTATATTATATTACATCAGGTTTTCAATAGAGTAAAAAGCTTTCCAACAAAAGAAATGCATCCCTTATTCTCTCCTAAAATGATTCCAAACAGAATTTTTCAAAATAACTTAATTTAGTGGAAAATTTATCGATATTTTCAATTTTCAGGTCTTTGTTATATCAGACAAATAATGAGAAAATTTATGAAAAATTTTTCAATGAATTAAAAAATTATAAATTATTTTAGAATTAAATATATTCTACACTTGAGATGAAAATAGGATTTAGAGGATGTCTCGAAAGGAAATTTATGTCAAATTAAAATCATTATAAATGACTTGTTCTTGTATTCAACCAAAAAAATGATCAAAAGCCCCATAAAAACTTGTTTTTGTTATTAATGATATTGAAAACAGTTATTCTTAAGTTAACCAAAGAAAAAGTGGTAACAATTGTAAAGCACTTTATCTTTAGTTTGTTGTATAAAGTATTTAAAAACAGTTGTCTAAACCTAATCTAATTGAATGTTATTTAAAGACAAAAACACGTGAGAATCGCTTTGAAAGAAGACTCCCTCCGGTCTTATCCAAGAGTTGTAAACACTTTAGAAGTGATAAATAATTTTTTTATAATTTTATTCGTTATAAAAATTTAGTTGTTTTTTGTTTTAATCAAATATAAGTCTGCAGTAAAAGTGTATTAACTGGAGTATAAATTTGTAAATATTTATTTATTGCTTTAATCTTTTCTTCACTCGACTTATTCTCTTCTTTTCCTTTTATTCCGTTCCCTTTTTGCAGTGTTTTGCCAATACATTGAAAGTCAATTGAGTTTTTAAAAGCAAAAGCAACTCAAAAGTCAACAATAATTGTGAGTGTTTTTGGTCTTATCTAAAGAATATTCGTTAACTGAATGGCTGAATGTCTTCAATAATCAGACAGTTTTGCTAACAATTGCATCACTTTTGCAGCGGTGCTGTTGTAGTGCAAAGTCAGCGGTGAAGACGACTCTGAATTGGTTCTCAACACTTGTGAGCGCTGATATCTGAGACAAAGTGCACACCATAGCCAACAAAAAACATATAAAAATAATATATAAGAAAAAGAGAACTCTGTCTACACGTTGTTTGACAGCAAATAACAACCGAAAAGTTATTTTTTATTTCAATATGAGAATGAAAGCCGATTTTGTGCTCACATGTCTTCCAGTGCTATGTCTTATCAAATCAGTTGTCAGTTCTTGGGAGTCGTGGTGGACCTACGAAGGCATTTCAGGTAACACTTTAGAACCCATACATCAAATATTTCTCTTTCGCCCAAAACTTATTCTGATATTATGTTTATTTATTTTCATTTCCATTGAGTTTTGGCTCACTTTTGCCTCACTATTGCTCACAGTTTTGATTCAAACACTTCTTATCACATTTGTCCACATATTCTGCTCAAGAAATTAGTTTTTGCGACAAATATGTGCTCTTTTGCTTAGCCTAGTGTATAAACTGCACAGACATGTTTGCCATATATTATACCAGTTATTGGATATTGTTGTCCAATATTTGTTTGTCAGAGATTAGCGACGATTAACTTTTATTAGTAATTATTTTTCTCTTTTATATAACTGTTTTTAATGACTTCTCTCCAAACGTTTAAATATCGAGTCTTTCGACAGATTTATTGAATCCTTTGTTTATTTATTGTTATGTGTTTTGCACTAAATTATAAGTAAATCTAATTAATCGCACAATTGTTTAGTTGAGATTAAACTCGATTTATATCCAGATTTGAATTCATTGCAATTTCCAAAAGAAACAAAATTCTCATCAAATATTCAAATTTTGTGAACCGAATGCCGTTAAGAGAGTCTCTAATTCTCGTAATGAAAAAAATGTTCAAAACTAAAATATTCTTGAGTTGATTGCGATTTTCTTCACTTTATCGCATGACTTAACCCATTAATTAAAGCTAAAAGAATTTGATTAACTCTTATATTAGTTTTTTTTATCTCATTTGAACGCCTCTTAAGCTAATAATTGTTATGTAAAACTCAGTTCTCTTTAATAAACTTCGAGCGAAAAAAAACATTTATAGCGTTATCTGAGTTACAAAATGTAGATCTTTTTTTCAGAGCAGGTGTTCCCTTTTCACTGCCTTTCCCTAAACTCAATCGACATTTTACTCAAACCAATAATCCTTTGGTTAAAAAGTTTAAGTCAGAGAAGAAAAAACTGAAAACAAATTACTTAAACTTCTTTACGAATATTCAGTGAATAGAGAGGAGAACTTTTGGTATTTTAAGTGATACTCGAGAGCACAGAATGGAAACAACAAACAATGCAGAGAAAGTCGTAACGATGGCAAAAGACTTGCCTTTTTTGCCCTCACTATCGATTATAATCGATTCCAGAAATAAAATCTAATTATAATTGTGTGGAAACATTTGTTTTTGAAATGTAAAGCTTTGTTCAATGGATCGACTCTTACATTACATTACATTAGAGTTTGAATTCCTGTTATTGAAAGTCGCAATTTGTGTCAAATATAGACTGAAATACACAAACTATGAGAAACGAAAAATTAAATAAATGTCTGAATAGAAGTTCACTCAGTTTTCTATATTTCAAATTCAAAAGAATATTGTTTTTAGATCTCATAAAAAATATGTAAAAACAGTTTATATAAAAATATTTTTACTTTATTTCGTGTCATTTAATTGGAAGTCATGCGAAAACTTATATAAGAAAATGATTTTAAATTAAAACTATTTTATTTAAAGCAATGCATAATCCAATAAAACATCATGTATAATTTATAGTTATAAGTGATTCCATTCCTATTTTCTTATATTTCATAAACTACTGGAAAGTAATGTTAAGCAAAACTGTATTCCACACGAAATTGTTTTCCAAAATCATATGATTGCAATGCATTTGTGTATCGCATGTCTTCATTATATTTGTCATCTTTGGAGTGGAGTTTATGTCAAAATACAGACACAATATTACAGTAATTCTTATTTTTATACAATTCATTTGAAAATCTGCGAACAATTTTTGTTGTAAACAAATCCACAGATTTTTCCGTCATTTGATTCTTGTCTTTTTGTAATTCTTATCATTGGATTTGTTTTTTTGTCACATCTTTTCAAATTTGTTTAAAATTTGAATAATAGTGTTTGAGTGATGTATTTGTGGGCAAAATATCATATCATTAACTATTGATTTAAGAGGTATTCCTTTAATGACGAGTGAAAAAAAATGGATAAATTATTTATATAATATATGTGTCGACATATGAGAGACTATAAACCAAAAGCAATCTCTACTCTAATAATTGGCAGAACTTTAATAAGAGTAAAGGAATAGTATTGTAACAAAAATTTGTTGAATTTGTTGCTCAAAGCATTTCTTGTGTTCATATTTTCTTCGAACAAAATATGATTACAGATTTGGAGTCCAACAAAAGAATTGTATTATTCTCTCAACAATTTGCGATCAAAAGAAAAAAGAAATGCCGCCGACATTCACATTCACTTTCATTTTATTCTCTGACTTTTATTTTCTTGCCGTTACTATTGGGGATCAAAAGTTATAGCATATCGTATGGGAGTTATATCTGTCTTATATTTGTTGGCTCACAGTCTGAGTGAGACTCAGAATTATGTGAAGACTTTGATTCTTATAATATTCGGATATCTTATAATATTTCTCATTTATCCCCCACTTATTGAGCTTTTATGTTAAGAATGCCTTTTCTGGAGTATGTTTTCTCCTGAGCCATACATATAGAGAAATCTCATTAAATAAAACAAGTGTCAGACAAAAGCTTAAAATTTAATTCAATTATTTAATAGAATTGAGTGAATTCTAATTCACTTATTATATAATAGAATATTAAAGAATATTATTATTAATATTATGTCTGAAGTATGAAATGTTTGAAAACACTTTGCTATGAAAGGGTCTCGACATTTATGACCAGTGCTCTTGTGGTCCCCTATAGGGAATGTCTTATCACTGAGTTATGAGCGCATAAAAGCTGTGAAAAAAGTCGAGCAAAACAACAAATAGGAGAGAAAAGTAAAGTAAAGACAAGAATCGAATCGAAGCGAAAGAATATATAGTGAGAAAAGTGGACAGAATAACACAAATGCTTTTATATGTCTATTCGTGAATACAGAACTGAAGTCATTCCAAAGGGAATAGTTATAAGTAAAGGATAAAAAGCAAATAACACCAAAAGTGGCCACAATTTAGTTCCGCGTTTTGGGCTTTGGTTTGAGGTTAAGCCCTATAGAAAAATGTGTGAAAAAGGAGTTCTTTTCGTTTGATAGGAAAAAAGTGAATCAAATTCTTTGACTTTTTCTAAATTTGGTTTCATTTTTCATAAGTTATTGAGAAAAATATTTGATCGCAAGAAAACAAAGAAATTTCATTGAAAAAGTGATGAATGACTTTAAATATGAAATGTTTGAGAAATACTCAACACTCGTCTCATAACTGAAGTCAACAAAAATGATAGGAATTGTTAAATATTAATCGAAATGTTCTCTATTTTGACTTTTCATACGATTTTTTGACGGAATTTATTAAAAATATTAAAAGAGTCAATCATTTGGCACTTAAACAAAGAATCGGTTGAATGCGAAGCAAATGTTTTGTAAATCAATATTTAATTTCATATTTCGCTACGAATAGAGTAAAAAAGCAAAAAAGGAATCGCAATAAATGGCATATAATCTAAACTTTGATGACTTGTGAGACACAACTCAGCCCTAAGTTTCAAATTTTCATATTTCTGACTCTTATCTCCCAAAAAGAGATGACTTTCCTTTTAAACACAAAATGACAAAAATATACAAAACATTACTTACAAATAGTTTTTGTAGTTTTGATAAAAGCAAAGCACTCTATGAAACTTAAAGTGCCATCAAATGCATCTCTAATTCACTATTTCTCTCCGCTATGAATATGACCATGAACAAAAATGCTTCAAAAGTATGATTGGGTAGATACTTGGGCTTCTCAAGTATATATCAAGCATATCCTTTTGTAAACAATAGTGAAATCATATTTCATTTCATTCAAAATCTTATTTGAGTCCCAAATTTTATTAGTGTTTCTATCGATTGGTTTTTATTAAATTTTTCTATGAATTCCAGTATTGCTTTCAAAAGTTGTGGAAATTTCCACAATTTTTACTCATTTGACTAATGAATCAAAATTTCTATTCAAAATTCTTATCAAGATTAAAAAAAATGTCTTTCAGTGAAATGAGTGAAAGTAATTTTGGAAAGTTTTTGATCAAATCATTTGTTGTAAAACTAATCTCTTGAAGTTATCTGTAATTATGGCGAATGTAAACTATATTTGGTTTGGCTGTGATGTCAGGCGTCAAGTGTTGATCGGTTGTGGTCTTTGGTGGCACACGTCTGAAGTGGTGGCAATTTGTCTATTTGTCTGCTCAAAGATGACAGCAATACGTGATTAATGGGGGCCAATATCGGCGACTATAACCTAAAGAAGGCTATCCTTTGCTTTATTCGTCAATAGAATAATATGCGGTAATAGTATTAAAAAAATAAGTAAAGTATAGGTCTCGTATTACACGACAATTGATGGACTTCCACATAGTATTTGTCAGCACAACAAATGTTGGCCAATACAACACCTGAGACCACAAACGGTTAAACACGAAATGATAGCATTTAATGCCTTAAGGCTTGAATTTGTGTCCATTTATTGAATGAATTACTTCGACAATAATAGTTTGTTATTGTCTTTACTCTTACTTTCTTTGCTTTGAGTTAACCCATGTTTGGATAAAAACGAACCCAATTTATATGCGCTTAGGATTGGCTTTAAGTCTAAACAAAACTTTATTATTGTCTTTCATTCTTTGCTTGAGGTCTACCGTTTTGGACCAAATTATCTTCTTTTGTCTTTTATTTGCAATTATATTAAATGCAATAATGGCTTAAACTTATATCCTTTTGGGAACGGCTTTGCGTCCATTCCTTCCAATATTATGCATATTATACCCAATTGTTATGAAATTGTTTGACGTTATTTGAGACCAAGAATTTTCTAATAAACATTACTAACATTTTTCGCATTACTTTAGGCCCAGATTTCTGGGGACGACTCAACCCTAAATGGAGTCTTTGTAGCCGAGGACGACGTCAATCACCCATTGATATAAATCCTCAATTATTACTCTTTGACCCTAATCTACACCCGCTTCAGATATATGGCGATTATGTAAGTAATGTCTAATAAACTATCCTTTGCTCAACATTTCCAATATAATATGAAATAGCAAAATAAGCAAGTTCGTACTATGTTGTTCATATGTTAATAGAAAAAATATCGCAAAATCTTTACTAATATACAGAATTATATACAGAATATTATAAATATTTTCAGACCAAAGATTCCATTCATTGGAGAAAATACATAAACTTTTGATTAATTGTTATTATTTTATAAAACGTTAAAACTTGTCGACTAAAACAAAAACATTTTATCCGCAAAAGTTTTTGATTCAATTTAAATGTTTAAATGACTTTAAATTGTAATTTAAAGCGAAACATATGAACAGCTTTTGTCAGTCTCTGAGACAGATATTAGAAATAAAAGTCAAATGCATTCAATTATATTTGTGTCACTTCTGTTGATAATATAAACGATACAATGAATTGCATAACGAATTGTTGTCAGAAGAGGTATATATCTCTCGTCTAATAACTAAAATAATGAATTAAATGCATAAAATCTGGGGACAAAACTCGCATAGTTTTTATGGATATTTATTTTGTCATATATTTTATATTAAATATTATTTAAAGAGAATAATGTTTTTTGTTATGTATTGTCACCATTTGTGCCGATATAAAGAAAAACTAATAAATTTCATTTCGTGGTCATATATTTTCATATTTTTATTCTTTCGTTTCCTATTATGTGGTATTGAAAACGTGATTCAAATATTTAGGAATTCTAGTATTGCTTTCAAAACTTATTTAATATATTTCACACTTTTTACTCATTTTACGAATGAATCAAAATTCTTATAAGAATTCCTTTAAGTTTTTCAAAATAACTCAATTATTTACGTTTAAATTAAATTCATTTTTTTAAAGAAAAAACAAACAAAAAGTTTTGTGAAAAACTTTATAATAAATTAGAATTAAATTTATGAAAAGTGCAAAAAAGTCACTTTAAAAGTTCATATCATTTGAATTGTGGCATAACTTTCACACTTTAAGTATGTTTTGCCGCAAAGCACTGAATCTACAAAACATTTAAAATTCGTCTAAAATATAAAACTATTCTTTTTATTTGATTTAATTGTTTTTTTTTTCTTTTAATAAAATCAGATAAGTGGTAATCTTCAGAACTCTGGTAGGGGTATACTATTCCATGTGAGTCTGAACCGGTCAGTCATCATAAGTGGAGGTCCCCTATCATATCAGTACACACTTAAAGAAATAGTGTTACATTACGGACGTGAAAATGATCGGGGATCAGAACATACTATTAGTGGTCATCAATTTCCTGCCGAAATTCAATTGTATGCTTTTAATTCCCAATTATATGCCAATTGGACGGCAGCTCAGAGTGAAGCTAATGGTGTGTTGGCTATCGGTGTACTGATAGCACACACACAACAATCGATTGGAGGGAACGCACAGTTGAAACACATCACTCACACTCTCAAGAATATTACTGCCAGAGGTATGAATACCAGACTATTATTCACTACTAATTGTTGAATCAAATATTCTTTTACTTCCATTAAAAGTTCATTTCATTTCTCAAACGTAAAGTTTCCGCAATTAATTCATTAAACTATTAAAATAAACGATTAAAAAGTTAGGACAGAACAAGATATATAAGCTTGCTAACTTTAATGCCAATTAATGTCAATAAAAATTAGAAATTCTCATTAAACAATCATGGTCAATATCAATAATTAGCTTAAAAAAGCAATTAAAATATTGAAAATTCCAATTTTCTTACAAAAGTTATATATTTTTAATTTCTGTTTCATTACTTATCATTTGTTTGATAATTAGCGCTAACTTTCTATTCATTTGGATTTAAAAGAAGCAGTAATTTGACGAATGACTCGACTAATGTTTGCAAAGAATCTGTTTAAGTCACGACACAACACAACAAAACCCTATAAACTATAGATTATTATTCATTTCATTACGGATTATATTTCATAAATGTTTTAAATAATATAAATTTTAAGCAAAAATTAAGTGTAATATAGGCCCACATTTTTTTACTTTTTATAAGTCAAGTATTAATTGAGGAAAAACTAACTTTTGTTGGAATTATTTGTATTAATTGAATCTTTATTTGATAACAAGATAGATTTTGTAGTATAGTAGAGTAAAAACATTTTCTAGCTCATTAATTTTCAATTGTCGAGAGTGACAACTAATTCAGAACTCTATTCTGTGCGGATAAAAGTGCAATGAAATAATTATCGAAATGATAGCGTAAGAGATTCATTAACTTTGATTACTCTCTTGAAAAGGTGACACTCAATGGATTAGTTCTGTTAGTGTTCGCGAATTGTTGCCAACACTGAAGCACTACATAACATATGAGGGTTCGCTAACACAGCCTTCGTGTCACGAAACTGTCACTTGGATTATACTGAATAAACCAATTTATATGACTTTTCATCAGTTCCATCAGCTCAGGACAACAATGCATAGCGATGGACACGGAGACAACTTTAGGCCCAAACAAGCCATCAATCATAGGGCCATCAGAACGAGTATTAACTTTGAAGTAAATTTGCGTTTCAATTATATTTCAATTCACCCAAAAATCCTATTATTTTGAAATTGAGTTTCGGATAACTTTTCTCACAACAAATCAAATTAAAATCAATTTTAAGTCAGAATTTCTGCAAAAGTTTTAAACTTTACGTTTGAATTATTTAATTAAGATTTAAATATTGATGAAAAGGGCAACAAAAGAGCAAAATGTGATTAAATTTTGATAACATTCGGAGATTTGTTGAGACGATAGCAACCATTTTAATGAAACTGAAAAGTTTTCTCTTCTTATCGATAAATCCGATCACGTCTTTCATAAAACGTATCCCTTTTCTGACGCAAAACATTTGACAACACTTTTTGTTCAAAATATCATTTTTTAAAATTTCTTTCTTTTCACACAAAAGAGAGATTTGATTGCAATAAACCTTATTATTAAAAATTTGATCAAAGAATAGAAAAATCAAAGGAAAGCCCTCGACTCAGCCCAGGAATAGCTATAATTCTATTATATAACTTAAAGATAAAAGAGTAAACCTCTGAGATTCGAGAACTTAAAATTGTTTGTTTTGCAATTAAGCCAATGAAATATCATTATATCCTGCAATTAGAGTATTGCAATCAATACTTAATTACTAGTGATTTAAATCGAAAAACTTTTTAAATTAATTCCTCGTTAATTCTCTACTCTTATGTCAGTAAACTGTCTTTGAATGACAACTAATCTAATAATGAATTCTTTGTTTGGCATTAGTTTTACCGAAAACAAACTTTAAATTTTATGAAAACATGGCTTTGAAGGGATTTTAAACAATATTTATTGATTCAATTATTACATAATACAAAGGATTGCCTCAGAGTATGATTAAGTTCATGAAACTGACGGTTCTGGAGATGACATCATTTTCGTTGTTTTGTTCGCATCTTATAATCACTTGCATTAAGTTTTCGTTATTATTCATAAGAAATTAGTCACATATGTTATGTTCAACACTTAATTATTCTTAATTATCATCAGTTAATCAAAATGTAATTAATCACTTCCAGGAACAAACTAATGAAGTGAGCGTTGATCTCAAGAATACTTATCAGAAGAAGAGCCCGTTTTGCACCATGGAACGGTCAATGCTATATAAGGGTTTGTACTCACATTTCATAATTAATCTAAACTCTTGTAAAATAGTGTCGTTTAAACTAAATGTAAGACATTTTTTAGAGCCTTTACTAATCGATAGACTCTTCGACAGAGAATATCAAAAGATTAGAGTAAAGATAGAATAAAAATCGGCCAAAATTGCTATAAAAGTGTTTCTTTATGTGAAACGAATTTTTTTTACTGAAAAACATTAAAACCTTATCAGTTGTTAGAATAGTGTTGGACTATTAAGCTCTGAAACTGAGATACTTTGGTGGGCACAAGTCTAGCACAAGTATCACATTGTTCGCACAAATTGAGTTAACACAAACACTTGCTATAAATATATCGGAGAAAATAAATTTTATGCACATATCTGTTGTTAGGAAGAGTTCAGAGCCTTTTATATATAAACTTTTATGAAAGTTTGACTCTAACTATAATTTGATATAATATTGTATAAAGAGTGCGAAAGGCAGGGCATAAAGGCATCGGACAAATAGTTATGTTCTCTTATAGTGAATTATATTCACTCTTAAGTCCATCTGCTGCCAAAATAGAGGCAAAGGCAGGCGCTGGCAGTGGAGGCAGTGGAGGGGCCCAAATATTACTAATATTTTGTGCTTTACTAACAAAACTCTATTTTATTCTCCGATCGCAGCAAACATTAAATCCAATGAAGAGGCGAAGAATGTATTATAGATATACTCTTTTCTACGCAAATATGTATTCCGGAGTTCCGAAAGCATCAAAAACATCAATAATACTCTTGTGAACACTTGAGACCAATTTATTGTTTAGAATATCTTCTCATATACTTCACTAATATTTGGGATCAAATGATAGCAAAACCAAAACCAACTGAACGCTCAATCTTTCGATGCATTTGGTATTCACTGGAAATTGTATCCCAAAACTTGTTGTAAGTTTTGTTTTTCATATTTTTGATAGTTTTCATAGTTTTGATAGTTTATATTAGAGTTCAAATTCAATTCATTCGATGACATAAATTATTTGAAATTCTGTTTTTGTTATGATTTTCATGAATTCCAAATCTAATGACTTCGAAAGCAAACAAAATTTCTACTGAGTTATGACTAAACTTTTTCATCTTTTCATCCCTTTTATCGATCGTTATATTAATTTTTGGTCGTCTTTTAAATGAAAATAAGAAATTCCTGACATTATTGGCATAACTAACAAAAGCGTAATAAATATCTGTCTCTTTTCACTGAATTAATCGCAATTCTATAACGAATCGGTTTATATTAAAATATATATAATATTAGAAAATATAGAAAACAATCAAAAATATTTCCTCTGATTTATGAACAAATGATTGCAGACTCGGATCCCAAACAATCAAAGTTTGAGAATATTCTGTATTTTAATGAAAACGCAAACATCTGTCCCCCAATTATTAACTCTAAAGCTCTCAAAAAGTTGATTTTGAAGTCAAGACTCCTTTGTCTTCAGTTATTAAAAATGAAAGTCTGTTTATCAGTCATTCGGCGCTAATAGAACTCACGCACCGATTATTTCATAAATTCTTAATTAAAAGAGTCATCTCTTTATGTTATGTCTCCTCTTTTCTATTTTTTTAACTGAATGTTATGTCATATCTGAGTGCAAATGAGGCCGACATCTGAAAGCCAGTCAGTCATGTCTTCTTTGGTTTGAATATCTTTGTGTATATTTAATATTAGATTCAATTGTGTGCCGAATCCCTTCTCCTGTGCCAGTCCTCAGTGAAGCGACACTAGTACTCATATGCAGCTCACTCTCATGGGGTAATTATTTGCAATCAATTCGTAAGCCTTCCCACTGAGCTCAAGCTTAAAGAGTAGAGTCAATCGACGCCAAAATTAATTAAATGTTAGACTCCTTTTTGTAGTGACAATAAAAAGACTGAAATTTCAGTTCGTATTATAGTTTGAGAAAATGTTTGGCTGTGTTTGGCATCGAATAACAATTGATATTTTTAAGAATAATGACACTTCTCTTCATACATACCATTCCCAAGAATATATTCAATCCCTTTCAAACACGACTCTAAATAATTAGAGTTGAAAATCAATACCATCTTTGGTTCAGATTTTCTTGAAGTCAATCTTAATGTAATCAATTAAATGACGAAAAACTATACTTTCTATTAAATTCTGTTAAATTTCTGGAAAATACAATTAAATCAGTTTAGTATCGAATTCACACCGGATTTAAAACTTCTATTCTATTCTTCAATCTATTAATGACTTAAAATAAGACAAAGTTTAGGTCTCTTTTCATATAATGTCATAAAACCTCTGACTTTTATTGGAGACAATTTATTTTATAAGTCTGGTTCAATTAACCTAGTTCAATTACTTTTTCAATCAAACTATTGTTGCGGTTAGAGATACCCCATAAAACAAAATTTGTAGTTATCATCGATGAAGACATCCATATATTTCAACAAAAAGTTTGATTGCCTGAAATCACGCGTATTTACAATAACTCATTGAATGCAGGCATAGATTTTTTGGTAAATATCGGGATATTTATACAATCGATTCGATTCTATTGTTATTATTAGCCATTAGTCGTATTATCTTTGATTGTTGTCCATCAGATCCTTTAGAAATCAGTCATTTGTCTCATATTCAGGTAATTAAAAGATAAATATTTGTTGAGTTCACTCTTTTCTTCAAAACTTATCTCTTTTTAAATGATTACTTTTTTGGTATTTGGTATGACGACCACTGACTGATAAGCAGTCGAAACTAGTCTTGTAATTATTAATAATTATACTTTAATAATTAATAATTTGTGACTAAAATCATCACTCTTTGAGTGAGTTCTTATTCGTGAAAAGTGAGTAATTGTTTATTATTATCTCTTTTTGTTTTATTTCGAAATAAAAAGTTGAATTTATTAATATTTACCTAGCTGTTCATTTAGCAAATGCTGATTTTCAGTTTATATAATTTGATTAAATTTCGATTTATCTCTAAATAAATGAAATTTAAGTGTTTTTACGATTGATTTGAAGGGTTATATCATTCTATTCTAACTCATTATCTTTAAAATGGATGTATTCTTCAACTATAAAAAAGTGTCATCCGTTGAGTTTCACACGAAATGTGACAGATATTGATATAATGGCATTGAATGCATAAAAAACATAACTGGAAAGGCTTTGTCTGTCAAATGGAAAAACTGTTAAATATTTTGATTGATTAGAATTGAATTCATATAAAAAACAATACAATTTATTCGCTTTTTATGATCAAAAGTTGAAGTTTTGGCGAACAAACTCATCAAATATTGATCATATGACCATGTTTAATCTCCAATAAAAGGTACTTTTGTTCGATCTTCAAGTCTTTCCAAATTTGATAAATTAAATTCCAGATAAAAAATAAGTTTTTCTAATTCTATCAGAAAATAGTGTCCAATCAAAGGGATGGATGGCTGGTAGTCCTCAAAACTGATAACGTATTTTGCGTTACAAAAAGATAGTATCAAAATATTTGTGTTAATAGACTGAAGTGGATCTCAAATAAGAAAATAACAAAAAGAGAAAATAAAATATAAAATATAGTCTAAAAAATCTTTTGACAGTTGAGTTTAGTTGAGTCTTGAGTTGAAAAAAAATTTAGAGACTAAGAAAAGGGAGAAATATTTCATTTGATATTTGCCAAACTTTTTCTATATTTCGTGATGCGATTCAATTTGATTTTATTATTGATTATATCGTTGGGCAGTGTCTCTAACGCTGTAAGTAATGCCACTTTTGGTCTCATCTGACATACAATTTATTTATACCATAAAAAATGATTACATAAAACACTGATAGCTCTGATAGTCTTTCATATCATTTGCTCATTAATTTCACTCTTCATTTATTATTCATATTTTGTTCACTTCAACAGACAATTAAGAATTGAATTATGAATTACTTTCAGTGATCTTTCAATCAATTATCTCTAATTTATTACTCATTTATCATATTTTGTCAAAAGTCTTGTCAAACATTTCAAGTAATTTAATCGTATTTCCAATACTATAGAGTAAGAGATTTAAATTGGAATCGTTTTCATGGTCAGAATGTGGTTCTTCCAGTGAAGTCATCCAGGTACAGTCACTTCAATTATCACCTGATCCTATTGTGATTCCCGGCAATGTCTCAATGGAATTGCAGGCATCGGCCTCTCTCTTAGAGAACTCACCCCTTCCGGTAAGTTTGTGTTCTTTATAACGAAGAAATTCCTTATTTTATATTATATTTATTGAATTTTAATAAACATTTAAACGATAATAATATCGAGTATTTAATAACTAAAACTAAAGTCAACCCATAATACAATTTTGACGATTGATTTTAGAATAATTTAATTGAAAAACTTTTAATTTATTCAATACTTTTTTTCTGTAAACATTTCTCTGAAATTTTATTTAATTTATAGAAGAGTTAGTTTTGTTTAAGTCCTGTCTTTTCAATAATGTTTAGACTTTTCAGTCACTAAAAAAAAAAGTTTTGTTTAATGTTTTCAAAGTTAGAAAAAGGGACTGAAATTGTTTGAGAAACTCCTTTTAATTTATATGCAATTTTGAATTGGATTTTATTCATTTGGATAGCAATTACTTCTTTGCGACTAAACTCTAATTCCTGTATTCCTCGGAGTGTTTTTCTATTTAATGAACTTTCTTATGCTCTGACAGTAATTAACTTTTATTTGCTAAAAAAGTATTCATTATTCCATTTGATGTTATGGTTGAACGCCTTTTTTAAAACCAGTAGTGATCCCAATCTCTTCGGTGTTTAATCTTTTTATTTGCACCGAAAGACAGCGATTGATATTTGGAGTCGAGTTCTGTCTCTTTATAGACAAACATAAGTTGAAATGGTTTTCAGGATTTTCACACTTAAATTGAACGATAAATTTCGATAATAGCGACCAAACATTTTATCTGATTTTTCTTTATTTGAAGCTATAATTTGTGGACCAATTCTTTGTTAATTAGAGCTCATTTTTCTCTTTATTTTCCTCCCATTCCTGTGATTGGGAACAACAGCTCTCACTTACGGTTAAGAAAAAGGTGACATTTTTCTGGGTGACGATCCCTTGCATTAACGGCACCGGCAGCTGTGATTATAAAGACTTTTGTGCACTTCTTCCGATACCTAATCCATGTCCGACATCATTCAAGACTCATTCTATTCCGTGCGAGTGTCCCATCAAATCTGGTAATTATAATCTGCCACTGAGTCCAGTATTTACGATAAACTCGGGATCAATTCCGTCGTGGTTAGAGTCTGGAGATTACAGGCTTGAGATCAAAGTTAATGATAGCTCTGACAATGAGATCCTGTGTCTCGACCTCTCACTCTCTGTTACAACAGATTAATTGATGAGATTATTATTGCGTCGCTTTTTTCTAATTTTGTCGAAGAAATCAACTTTTGATAACACATTCGCCGAATAACAGATTCATTAGATTTTATACTAAAGAATATATTTGTTGTCTTTTAATATCGATGTAATATCACTGTTACTAAAACTAATTCTATTACCTTTTCTAAAATGTTTTCAATAATAATTCAAAGCTAAAATCTATAATCAATAAAATTTGACCAAACACATTTCAAATTAATTTATTTATATTAATAATTAATTAAAAATTATATATTTTATAAATTAAGTGATTAATATTTGATTAAATTTGAAAATCAGATTAACTAAAGTGCGGATCATTTTCTTCATTTAATTTAATACTCTTAGAGTTTAAATCCATTGAAAGACTAATAAAACATCTGCTCTTCAATGAAATTCTGCGCAAAACTCTTAAGACATCAATTGTTGTTTGCCTCTAATCCGTCGATCTTTAGATATCACTTCAGTTTAATTAACACAAATGAATATTAATTGCAGGGATTTATACTTTGATTACTATAAACAACAGAAGAGCCCAAAAACTTTTGTTTAAAAACTTATTTTGAGACCATTTTTGCTAAATTGAAAAAATCCATTGTTTTTGGGTTTTGTCGACGACTGCGTAAACTATTGGCCAACAAATAATAATTTATCACTTCATTTGCCTTATCTTTTATTCTCTCTTTACAGAGGATTTGGGTTTGTTTGGATGTTCTTGAAATAAGGAACTAGCTCATTTATAGGCCTTTTAAATAAAGAAAATATTATTGAGGGTTTAGGGATGTGTCAGGAAAGCGACCGATTTTAGCTATTTTTATACTCTATTTGTGTCTTAATTCTCATATCTTTCAGCCATTTTTGATGTACCAGAAAAAGATTTGATCGACAATTTTTTGGCCATTTTTTGTTTATTTTAACTATTTTTTCGGCAAATTTTAAACTGAAATACATTTTCTGTATTCCCTTTAATTTTTGATTTAAAAGTCAGAAAATGTGCGGAATTGCATATTTCGTGTGATTTTGATATATTACCGATTCTTGTGTTAAACTTAAATAGTTCAATTGAAGCAAAATTTTGTTAAATTAAATTATTTTCAATTTTATAGTTTAATAATATTTAATAAAAATGATAATAATAATAATGTCGTGTTTTTATTATTCCCATAAATTATTCAAATTTTAATAATATTTTATAAAATTCTGTAAAATTATCCTTCGATTTCGTAATTATTTGAAATAATAACTTAAATTTAGATAATTATAAAGAAGTTATTATTATTAGATATTATTAATTGATATTAGACTCAGTGTCAGGTTATGGTTATGGGTCCAGTGATTAAAATATTTTAGTCATTGGCTCATAAGTGACTCATAGTGTATACTCTCTACTTCCAAAAGTATTATGCAAATGAACTTATAAAAGAATATATGGATGTTTTTAGGTTCAAAAGATTGAACTTATGATTTTGGAAGTACTAAGGGTAGACATAGTTGATAGCCATTCATAAGATTGACTCAATTTATGAGTTATTTATGCTTTTTTAGAAAATTAGAATATTTTCGAATCTAATATTAGGAATCTTTTGGAGGTTTTTTAAGATATTTTTATAGACTAAAAATTAAAAAAATATTTAATGTGCTCAAACAATTAGTTAGTAATTTGCCTTGAGCATTCACTCCATATGGTAAAGTCAGCAAGATTAAATCTTAAACAAAGGCTTTTATAATAATTTTGGTTACTATTAATAATTCAGAATAATATTTATCTCAAACTTTTGACATATTTTGAGAGACAATTGCGTTAAGAAAATAAATATTTATTATTTGAGTGTCACTAATGTTAAGGAAATTAATTCTTAACTTTTTGTTTAAATTTAAATTATATGTTAAACAAATGATAATATCCTAAAACTAATATTAATTCCTTCAAATCTGGTCACTTAAAAAGATCTTATCAATAACAAAAAGGTACTAGACAAACTTAAAGTTGTCAATATAAAAATGACATTTTATTGATTTTTTTAGATAAATGATAAAAAGTATGAAGTATTGAATGAAAAATGTGAATATAAGCGTTAGAAATATATTCTTGGTTTGAATAGCCTTAACAACAAAAGCCATTTATTGGATTTTTTAAATACAAATAAGAAATATATAATTAGAAACATATAATACAATACAATTAAAAATGATTTTTATATAATTGTTTGACAAAAATATATAACTGATAACAGTATTACAAATAAATGATAATAAGTTTACAAATATTAGACTTTCAAATGGACTAAATTGAACGCTGAGTCAGAGCCAAAGTATTTGATTGAATGGCAAAGACATAACCGAATATATATTAGTGGACAACAATTTAATGGCGATTCGATTATATTCATTGTATCGTCGATTGTATTGAATGAAAAGATAATTAATTTGACACTCAATTATCATAAGAAAGGTTTCGAGTTCTGGACTCAAGATTGTTGAATCCTCGGTCTCTAGTTTTGAGCGATTCCTCGAACATACGCCGAGTCTTTCTGGCGTTACATTTAGTTTTGTAGAAAATAAAAATTGTAAATAACGTAATCAATACTCCCAATGATATGGCGGTACGAATGCCGACCATTGGATCATAATCTGCGTAATAGTCTACTGTCGGTCGCATTGAAAACGAGTCTATCCTCTCTTCGATTCCTATTTTCATCGTTTTATTTAATGACTCCATTTAGTAGATTATAATAATATTAAACAAACGTTAAGATAAAAGTTGTCTAACATTCTAATAATGTTTTATTTGTTATATAAAAAATGTATTAACTTTTATGTTATTATACTTTTCTGTGTAGTCCTCAGTATTTCATTCTATTCTCATCTAATGTCGAATAATATAATGATATAAAACGGGAAAAATCAATAAACTTTTGGTACTTTTGGTACTTTCGAAAAGCTTCCAATCAATAAATGCTTTACTATTGAAAACAAAATACTTTGTAATAGAAAACAATAGCGAATAGTGTCTGACATATAAAATATAACGACTAATAAATTGTTAAATAATTAGAACAAAATAATTTTGTTAATTCTCTGATCAAAAAAATCAATTATATTAAGGAGTCGTAAATGACTGGAAAATTGGCAAAAACCTGAACTTAATCTAAATATTTAATGGAATAAAAAATGAGTTTAAATATTAATACTTATTTCACAACAAATTCGATGATAAGATTCAGCGCTGAATGTTATTAAAAGCTATTTTTCTTGATTTTAGAAGAGAAGGGAATAATTGAAAAGCAGAGAGTGTTTAAAGAAATAAGAATCAGTTAAAATGTGACGATATTTAAAAGATATAACGCCTTTCACTCAAATCAATATAAATGGATTCGAGAGGAGAATCGCTGCCGAATCTGACGAAAATCAGTGAAGAGTTGGAAATCACAGCACACGAACACAACAACCAAATTGAAAACTGACATCAAATGAAATGTCGAGCCTTTAGACAATAATTCTTGATTTAAACCTGAGTTCTCATCGTCACTAATGTTCACTTGTTGGTCAGTCCGATGGCGTGACCGCTGGACTCACTTATTATCTCTCAACTATTTGAGTGTCACAGATATGGCAGACAAAGGAGTGGGCAATGAAGCCATCTTTATATCGTTTCTTTAAGCAATAAACGATTCTATAGCACAGATATATGCCTCACATTCATGTTCAAAGCTCTTTCCTCTTACTCTTCCTCTCTATCTGAGCTCTTCGCTCAGCACTGTATTGAATGCCAGTGTCTTTGCATTGAGTCGTTTTCAATTGTGTTTGCAATTCAACAAAACAGACGATAATTATTGAATTGTATGACAAACAATACAACTAAATATAGAACTCTATTAACAAAAAATCATTAATAATATATTAGAAATAAAAACGATATTCCGTCGGCAAATCCAATGGCATAAACAAACTGTTGACAATCCGGTGCGCAAACGCGTCCCTCAAAATTTCAATCTTAAACACGAAAAATATGATATTTTTGGTGTTTCCAGAACTGACTTTTATTGATTCGCTTCTCTTATGTGAATATTTTCCGCCGAATCTCAAACATAAACTCTTTGAAGACATTTCATATGAAAAATGATAGTTATAAATGACTTTAACACTAATAGGAAATGAATAATAAAGAATCTAAACTATGATATAAAAAATGCCAAAAATAAGACATTTAACAAAAGAATAGCTCAGAAGAAATCTAAACTTTGAAAAATTATTTATATTTGCCTTAAATTCTATTTAATTTTTGATATAAATCTGGAATTTTCTCTTTAATAATGAAGTGATGATAAAGTGTTCAGACCTTTAAAATCGATACAATTTTTCAATCGATAAAAGTTAAGTTTGACTCACATTTCAGATAAGAAGTGAACTTCAAATAATTTGTCGTATAATAAGAAATTAAGTAAATTAAGATTTTACACAAAAAAAAACATTTTTAAAAAATAAATGAAACCTTAAATAAAGTGATGCCTTCAGTAGTAAAGTGTCACAAATGGTTTCCAACAAAATAATTGTTATAATTAATGGACGTGTCTTTGGACTCGACTGTAAGCGACAGATCAATGCATAGAACTTCATTAGACGTCTTATCAGATAAGTGAGCCCTCGCTTTATACTGTCCGGACTCGAGCCATGAGGGAAGTATTGATTTATTGATATCTACTACAAGACTAGTCGGCAAAGAATAAACCCCTAAAACAAAGAAAATATTTTAATCGATATATAAATGAATATTAATTGGAGTAATGAGTAATGAGTATCGCTTTTATAGAAAACAGTTTCACTAATACTTTACTCAACAAGTTTTGATGAAAGATAAGTTTAATGTATATTTTTGCGATCAGTTCTCACGCATAAGTGTGAGGCATATCTAATGATTTATTTGCCTAAAGCAAGTGCTCTATTCTTGGGAGGGAGTCATTCATCCAAAAGCAATCATATCTATCATTATTACTGAAATATGACAGTCTATTGATGGTAAGGATTGCCAGTCTTTACAATCATTGATCAAAAATGATTCAAATATAAGAGAAGAGCCGTTCGATAACTTATAAATCTAAAGGTGTTGTATATCATTATTTTGATTTCCACTCAAACGCACAAATTATTGCAGCGCTTACTCTCAATCCCTAACAAAATATGAATTCCTTTTCACTCCAAACAAATAAATTTTTTCCAAACATATAAACAATGAATTTATTTTAGGAGAGCTCTGGAATAATAGTGATTACCTTTTGGAAACGGACATTTACATGGAATGCCATATTTCTTGAAAGCTTCAGGACATTTAAACTTGGTGACCAATTGACAGACATCTGAATAAGTACAAGAACCTATGCCATGTTCACAAGGAATGTTAATCCAAACCCAAACCACTTTCTTTTCGACTTCAATCGATAGCTGTATTTTGAGAGAATAAATGCCATTATATTAACTCTAATAACAAGAATAACATTAAAGCAAAAACAAGTTTAGTCTTAATGACTTTGTTTTGTGTTTTGCGAATACATTTAGAAATACGATTCTCTCCTTTTATTATCGGAAACAGAAGTGAAAAACTGTTTTCAAATGTTTATCATTTGTGTTCACAAATAGACTCCGAGGAGGACTTTAACAGTTATTTTGGTCCTCATTTTCTTTAATTTAAACCCGAATGCGTTTCACCGAAAAGATTGGTTCACAACAATAATTCAAAGAAAACAAAGAAACTTAACCTAATTTTATTAATTTATGAACACCACCATGCTCACTTTAGATAAATTGAAAAGATAAGGTATATTCTTAATGGAATAAAAGTTTCAATACTTATATATTCACTTAATATGACTCAAATGAGATAATAAAACGATGCCTTCAGTTGTAATAATTAATTTTATGTCGATATAAAGGTTTGGATTAATTAATATTTCATTTATTTCTTACAGATTTGGAATTCGGAGGAAATCTATGAAATTATAACTAAAAGGGATGTCATTTATAACCACTTGTCGACTATCGCTTCTCAAAAGACATTACATTATCATTGATTTGGATAATTGTCGGCAAAAAGACTTTCGGGTCATTAAGTAAAGCAGTCAGTAGTAGTGATCAATTAAACTGAGGAATCAAACCATTTGACTGAATAGAAATATCTTCCAATAGATATGACTGACTTTGAGGTGTTATCGCATACATA
>JAQIXI010000154.1:0-33023 GCA_034700165.1 Galumnidae sp. Gr-Ori-00277 | reverse complement strand
CCTTATTATCCATCGATTATTTTGAAGTCAATTAAAAAAATAATCAAAATTTACAAACAATTGACCGACAATTAAGACATTTGAGAAAAATAATATTTTGCGCTAATTTTGGTTCAAAAGTAAACACAAAACAAAACTATTGTAAACTTATAAAAGACAGACGAGAGCTTTGAAACGCCCTCTCGTGTCAACACAACTAAACACATAAATCAGTTGATTTTTAATTCAATTATTAATTTTTAGACGAAATAATCTCTGATTTGAAGATTGAATTCTTTTAAATATTGTTTTCATAAAAATTGTCAAAATGTTGATCCAATCTTTCATATTATTAGTATTGGAATTAAGCATGGCCATTAGCAAAAACAAGGACATAGACATGGACATGATCAAGAACATTACTTCTATAATGAATGAAGTTTTTACAGAAAATCAGTTAATAAGAAATGAAAGTTATATTGAATGTATTAAAAGGAATTCAAATAATAGATTTGTAAAACCAATTAACAAAACTTATTTAATTGTCAGCTCTACTACTCTTAGACTCGATTGCAATCATTTATGGTTTAATTATAAATTAAACGATAAATTCTAACATTTGTTTATAACTTTTTTTTTCAGTCTTAGTGTCAACGAATCGGTTAAAAACATATGGGTTTATATATCATTAAAGAGCCTCCGATTGAATAGTAGACCAAAAAATTCAAAATTATTAAATGATTTGTCACTCGAAGTAAAGTTTGATAGCGAGAACTCGAGCGCCACTTATTATTGTATCAACGATTCAGTGATTTATGCCATTCATAGGGTGACCGTCACTGATAGCGAACCCTTTAATTTGAATTTTACTAAAACTAAATCTAATGAAAAAGAAGTCATAACTCAGAATAAAAACGGTTTACAAATATTCACGCAATGGTTTAATTGGAGTGAATGTAATCGATGTCCGATTGGACTCCAAAAAAGAGTCGGAATCTGCAAAATAAGAGTAATTTATTTTAGTTTAGACCTCATCCTAATATGTTTATGAAATATAGGCCAACAAAAACGAAATTTCTCCAATTGATCTGAACCTCAAATACTTCAATGATTCCGGTATTCCCTGTCGTTCAAAGTTTTTACCAAAAGATAAACCTTTTGATGAAATTGTCAGCGAAAAGTCAACAATTCTTTTCTCGTTTTGCAGAAAAGTTTGTCCCGAAAAGGAAAAGAAAAAATTAAATAAAGAAAAGATTCAAAAGAAATTAAAGTATTTCTCGGAATTTATCCATAGCTTAGGACTAAAAAGTGTTTTTGTTGGACAAAAAGTGGTCATATCCTGTAATAAGTAATCAGATTTCATAATAAAAATGAATATCTATTTATTAATTGAATTCCAGAGTTTTTAATTCATCGGTTCATTACATTTGGAGAAATTATTCCATAAAAGATTTGGATTTGGATTCAAAGAGAATTAACTATTATTACATAAATCCAATGACAGTACACATCAAAACTAAAGGAAGAGTCAAAATTGATTTCATGAATAATTTAGTTATAAACTATGCCCTCAGATATGACAAAAGGGTTTACAGGTATTGTCCAAATCACTAATAAAACATAAATTAACTAATATTTTGATACATTAGTTGTTTTGATTTTATGTCGAATTCAACGGTTTCGGCAACAAAACTGATGGTCAGATTATATGTTAGAGAAACAACCTTTTGGTCTAATGTTAAGCAAAACTTTGGAGCCATTCTTATTATTATTACAATTATGTCATTTGGTTTCACACTTTGGATAAATAGAAAACTTAAGACTAAAATATAATTTCGCTTTAAATTTGAATCCACTTTTTGTTGCAATTATTTAGTGTTTAAATACTCAAAATAAAACTTAATTAACTGCTATTATTTCGTTTTCATTTAAATTTTACAATTAGTATGTAAAATTGACCAAGTCACACTTCTAAAGATAAGATTTGAATATAGAACTAGGCCAAATTTTTAAGATATTTTAAGTTTAATATCAGACATAAAGTTTTTAAGACATTATTTTGATTATTACTAATAATGTTATTAAAGAGTTTTTTCTGATTATTTGTTGAAACGGTTTCGGATTAAATGTCTTAAAGAGAATGAATTCATATTTAATTACTTTTTATTTAACAAAAAAAATCTCAGATATGACTTTCGATCTTAAAAATTTGTGTATTCCTGCAAACACTAATCCATTACTGGATGTGTGTCCACTCTATATCTCTTTGAAAATTATCTTCAAGTCATTAGTCATTGTCGACCTCTTTCGAGATCCATAGGCTTTAAGTGTAGTTTTATTATGAAAACCACTTCTGAATCGAAAGCTAAAAGACATAAAAATCTGATACGTTGTGGTACTGACTCTCGATTTGAAAATTTAGTTTCAAATTTATATGAATTCAAAATGTTTTGACAATAATTGCTTTCAATGAATAATAGTTTGAGTGGAATATTAGACGACAATTGAAACTTGGAAAGTATGTCAAATACTGTCGAAAAATGACAATTCAAGAAATCAATGAATTTAAAATCAAATTTAGAATTTTAAGAAAAAGTATCTGAAAATGATCATGAACAATTTGTTTTAAAGGTATGAGAAGTTAATTTAATGATCTACAAAGATTCAATTGACTCAAATATACAATCATTAGTTATATTGAATTATTTGAGACCAAAATGTGAGCTAAAAATATTTAGGATAAGTTTTTATATTTTTATCGTTAAGTTTTAATTAAATAATACTTCTATTGTGTGAACCGAAAGACATGAAATAATATATAGATTAGATTAAAGCGAACTTTTATTAATAATTTTATTTGAATTGAGAGAAAACATAATTTACTTTCACAAACTTTTTTGCAAATTTCAAGAAAAAAAAGTTTAGACACAAATTATATTATTATTACTTATAATTGAAGTCAATTCAGTTTTTTTTTCTTCAAAATTAAAAATAAAAGTTTGAGGAAACAAATTAATTGAGTGAATAATATATTAGAGTTTCACTCGAATTGTTAGCTAAATTTAGAATTGTGCATGATACAAAATAAAAAAATAAACACAAAATCAATTGATTTTTGAATTTTTTAAAATAAAATTTTAATAAAATTTTAATTTGAATAAACAGTGAATGAGATGAATGAATGATTGATTACTGTTAAACATTTTTATTCATATAATTTAGATCTTATGATAAAAAGACAAATTCAATTGACAAAAGTGAGGACTCGTATGGTTAGTACTGTTCAGTACAGTTACGGTCCGATGAATTCTCAATTAGGGTTTGAAAACGTGATTCTGAAACTTTGGGCACAACTTTTCTATTTGTTGTTCACAACTATTTCTCATAAAACGAACGATTAGTTTGTTCTCGACTCAAATATTTTGAAACTTTTCTATTATTAAAAAACTAAAATTTAAATATTATTTTATATTTATTTTATTCAGTGTCTGAACAATGATTTCTGAAATTAAATCATTTCAATAGTTTTTTTGCTAAAAATTCCCAACAAATTGATTGACTACTCATCAGTTTTTCGAAAAAATATAAAAAATTTAATGTTTTGAGTGAATTATCTTTTTTTACGAGAAATTTGTGCGAATAAACCAATTATTTTCTGATAAGTGAATCGGAAAATGAGAAACCATTGAAAACGAAGAGTCGGTAAGTTTTGAAGTATTATTTGGATGTTCTTATAATTTAACGAAAATTATATAATTATATATAATTTGCTCTCAATTTTACGAGAGTTTTAGAATTATATGGATTAAATTGACCAAGAATCATAGTTAATTCATTTCAATGATTAATCAATTTTCCAGTTCTTTTAAAATGGAATCAAAACTATTATTATAAACCTTTTAAAGACATAAAATCTCAAACATTCGTATATTTCAAAGCAAATCCTTAAAAGTTATTAAACTTAGCGATCAAATTCTAGTTGAAAGAGTCATTTATTACATCTTATCAAAGCATTTTAATGAATTGAATTTTGCAAGAACAAATAAATATCCTTAGAATAAATTACAGACTTCATACTTGAGATAAATAATAATAAAAATTATATAATAAACATATTTTTCATTAAATGATAAATATTTGAGTCAATGAGTGGTTTAAACAAAATGTCATTAATTTAAAAGTTGCGAAATAAACTCTTTTTAGTGACAATAATTGACAACAATTTGCACTTCTCTTTGAATTAAAATTTTCAGTCATTAGAAAAGGTTAATGTCGTGTTATTGAGAAAAATTAAAATAGACTTCCTTGATACAATTGATACAATTGATCTTCACTTCTCAATAAACTTTATTAACGATCATTTAATGTATTTTCTATTCTTGATTGTGAAGAATGTCCTCAAACTGTAATTTATCAAAAGGTTTCTAAATAATTCTGTTCTCAAGATTAAGAGTTTCTCATTTAATCGTATTTTATTGAATACAATCGACACTAAAAATACCGAAATAAAGGAAGTTGTGGTCAAAAGTCAACAATTGGTGTCTATTTCTGACAGCTTTCTATTGGTTTTCAGTTCAAATAAGTTCACAAAAAAAAACTTATTTTATTTGCTTTCAAGGATTTCAATGAAAAATACGGAAATAAATAACATTTTAGAAGAATTCGATTAAATAAAATAATTAAAATTTAAAAAAATTAAGTTTTTTCCCTTTAAATTGATTTATATTTTGATTTAATTTTTAGCCACAGATTAATATATATCGGAATAATGGAGTAAATGATCGCTAATTGAATGCAATTAATGGAACCGATTTAGAGCTAAAATGTGTGATATTTTCAAAACAATACCAATACTTATTTGGTTTGCGTTGAGTTCAGGTAAATTATTTACTAAAATTATTATCTATTTTTAAATAATTAAATAAAAATAAGTTTATGTCTAGATTTCTATTAAATAGTATTTGGCCAAGTTATTAATAATAAGTAAAACCTAAATTAGTTTGTTTTTTTGGCATATTTTTAGCCAAAAAAATAAGCTAGTAGAAAAACCAGAATTCTTAGGCAATTGTTTTATTTCATTACTTTAAATAATTGATCCAAAACCCAATTGACATAAAATCCAAACAAATGACACTTTTCCGCAATTATTTATTATTTGTTAAAACAATAACTTTGAAATAATTTCAATTTGTCTGAAATTTTAAATTATTAACTGATTATTGAAAGTTATTTTAACAAATATTTAATTATTTGTGTCAAATTCAAACCCATATTTTACTGAAACTAAAGGCCGAGAATTTTCGAAATGTTATAAATAATTAAAATGATTAAACATTAAACACATTAAACACTAAATATATACTATTTTTTTATTTTGATTAAAGTGTTGCTAACAAATGCATTCGAGACATATTCAGAAACGGATCAGTTGGCAGAAGAATCCGTCGGAGGATATAATAAAGAAGAGCACAACGAAGAGGTGATAATTTAATCTTAATTAATGATCAAAAGATTTGCCATAAAATCATTGAACTGAAATCAAATCAAATGAAATAACAATAACGACATTATTAGATAACAAAAGATATCTAATTATATGATTTATAGCATCGCTCTCTGACTTTGAAAAGATGTGAGGGAAAGGGTGTTAAGAGCAAATCCTTGTTAAAGTACTTATCTCTTGAATAATTAATTAATTAAATAAATTATAACAATTAAGAGTTTTTATCAAATCGGAGCAAATTATTGACAGCCATTGAATAGATTAAGATATATATGATTAGAAAGAGCCCTGAAATGGCACACCATTTGATTTACGCAATGTGTTTACGGCTGACCCATTTCTGGTCCGAAAAAATGATCTAATATTAAGCCAACGATTTTCTCATCGTTTGAAACTCTCCCTCAGAAGTAGACTTCTATTCATTTCGTTGACACAAAACAAGAATTCTCTGCCAATAGTTGTCTAACGATTTATTCACTGCAAGAAATTTGTTCACTCATTCAGCGTTAGTTGCGGTCTCTTTACCGGATTAATCACACAAATTGTCTTTTGCCTAATATTTTGCTCAGCATATAGTTCTTCGAACTAATATTTAAATACTCTATACATAAATTGAAAAAATATTACATTCAGTGCTTTAATTATATCCATTTAAATAAATTATTAAAATATATTTAGAATTCATTTTGTGGTCATTTTTACATAAAATAACTAAAAAAAATCAGAGGAGTTCTTGTAAGTTTAAAAACTAATTACTAGTCTCTAAGGTTTTAAAATATTGAAGTCAAGTCTTAAAGGGATAACTTTCTCACAAATTATCACATTTTAATGAAAACATAAAATTGCTTTTATTTGAGTCATTTGAATAAAATGCTGTAAATTTCCTCATAAGAAATCACATAAATTTATAATATTTCCAGGGCAATAATAAGGGAATTGGCATAATTGGCACATCTCTATCCCTATACTGTGTTTTAAATGTTAATTCATATTAATTATCATATTTTGATTGTATTGATAGACGACGACTACAGTTAAGAATCAAATTTCTCCAATAAAAGAGTCAAATGTGGTAAATGAAGAAACGACAAAACCATCGTTGGGTGATGACGACCCTATAGATCCTCTTCAAAAAATATTGCCCTTGGTCAAATTCAACTGCAAAGGAAAGTCTGAAGGATATTATGCAGATAATGAGTTTTGCGAAGTCTTTCACTTCTGTAAAGTAATTAAATTCAAATTTATTTTAAATTAATAATGAATTACTTAATCACTTTAATTATACCTTTTATTTGCTGAACATTTGACCACTTCTTAAATTACTGACCAGTTTTTTATCAATTCATACAAAATTTTAATAATTTAATTCAAAATCTAAAAAATAAGAATAAGAGGAACACAACTTTTAGCTCAGATATATAGTATTATTGGGATTTAGTTTAAGCGTTGTATATATAATGAGATTTAACTTGAGATAAAAATTTCAAAACTATTATAACAATTATAACACATTTTTATCTAATCGATTGAATCTAATATTCTTAGGAAATGAAAATTAATTGACGACTAATTTAAAAACAATATTTTATTATTAGACAAATGGATTCCGATTCACGTTTATGTGTCCGCCGGAGTCATACTATAACGAGAAGGTAATGGCCTGTGAATTCAATTCCACTCTCAGTAAATGTGTTGAAGAAAGAGAAAAACCAAATAAATTACAAAATAAAGCCTCGAATTCATTGACGGAAACTTTACTTAAAGACAATAAATCAGAAGACTTAAAGAAAGAGTCGACACAAGTATATCAAAAAAGTTCTCATATATTAGAGACTAATACTGAAAAGTCAGAGCCATCGACAACAACAACAACTACAACATCAGTGGAGACAACAAAAGCCGACCCCTATCTAACCCGAAGAAAAACAAGTAATGGTTGGAAACCTAAAACATCTTTCGATTCAAATAAAACAAAGAATTTAACGAAAAGTATTTCAGAAGAAATGCGATCTCGAAATCAGATTAATATAAATGACTCAAAAGAAAATTTTAACCAAACTATTACTCCATTTAATGGTTTTCGTAAATTTAATAGAAATTTAAATCAAATTAAAAACAGAAATAATACTCAAAATGAAGTTCAAAGTGTAACCCATTCGCCAAAAAATAAATCTAATTCTAGTGATAATTCTGTGCGAATACCGTCGAACGCACAGCCAATTCTCAAATCAATGAGACCTCAAATCATAAATAATGCGAACCAACAAAAAAACAGGAATCGATCTAAAATAGCATCGACGACACCAATCGTCAGCACTTCCACCACTACTACAGCCCACCCAAGTTTATTAAGTCCGCCGGTGGGCGACGGCATAACAGACTCTCCTTTTGATTATTTCACTCCAATATTTAATTCAGATAACAATTTTGAGAACTCAGACTTTTTTCCACTTTCTTTACATAAAAGGCCCGAAACTCAAACAAACGATAAAAACGTATCAAATAAAAGGAAATCAGTTATGACTCAAAATTATTTTAATAGTATTCGTCACTCGACTCAAAGTCCTAATATTCAAAAAGAATCACAAATTGAAGAAACATTGAGACAAATAGAAACTAACCCGGAACCAAATTTTAAGTATTCAGGCATCGCTCAAGAACAACACTCTTCAGGACACCATTTGAATAGATCTCCTCTTTTCGATAGTGAGCCAAAAGAGTTCGAAGCACCGGATAAAAGTTATCCATCAGAATCACAAATACAAGAAATAATTGAGAAAATAAAACAAATGAATCGAAACTCAAATAAAATGTCAGAATATTCTGAGGGAATGTCTTCAATAAAACAGAACGAAGAAATGGAACCAATTGATGGAACCACTCATTTGGGAAGAAGAGAGAGAAGAGAAAAGGATAGACCAAAAAAATTCTTAACGATTCCACTTCTGGTGCCGACAGGAGTTTCAAAAAATGATTTGAGAAGAAAATTGAGTTCAACTCTTTTAAAGCCAACAGTTCTTCCCCTCACAGAAAGTGGTGACCAAATGTCAGCCTATGTTTTACAAATTCAAGATTCTGAGAGTCAACGCAGGAAAAAGTCAAATAAACACAGATCTAAACGACAGACATTCAGTTGGAGTCCATTTTCATCGAATCCGTTCTTAAGTAACTCCTATTATATGCCGATGAGTTCCATTCCATCACCGATTTATTCAAATTTTCATAATAATTATCAATTGGGACGACCCCCGATCAATACATTCAGAGAAAGATCTACTTATGGACTAAATCCAGCGGCACAGCACTCAATACCTACATATTATACACAACAGCGACAAAATTTTTACCCAAATTTTATTGGAAACAACTTTTATAGGGATAACAATATCTATGATTTGAGTGAATTCTCAGATTTTTATGAAAACCCATTCGATAAGAAATCAGTGCCTTTAATGGCAAATGATATGAGTCCTTATCGTTCTGTTTCACTAAAAAGACCAGGTTTCAAAAGACCACCGCTTAGGGACAGAATTCCAGAACCTAATAAAATTGAGAGCACAAAGAATTATACGAAGACAACTTCACGTCCTTTACATTCAATGCCTGTCTCTCCCCGTCCTTATAGTCACCCAATTATGAGACAAGAATTCTATGCGAGAAATCATAATCCGTTCTCTGATTTTACGGACGAAAGTCTAAATGAAGCCATAAAAGCATTCGATAACAGCGAAGATCACTTACAGACATTAAATCCTGATTTTGAAGACAAACACTTTTTTCAATTTAATTCTCCAGAAATTTCTAATGATTTCATTCCGATTACACCAAAGACACAGACATTCGATACTTTAAAAGGGAAGTCATCGCGAATTAATACATTTGCTTACGGAAGGAATAATTATGTGGCGGACAATTTCCCTCCCATTCCCAGGTTTGGAGATCCAGAATACAGGCTTCCATTTGTTAATATACAGGACCCAACGCATACAAATTTGGGCCATCGATTTCATTCAGATAAGGGACTCAACAAAGAGTCAGTTCAACGAAAACAAGATAACAGTACTAACTATTCTACTCCTTATTTGCCGGAAATATTTAACACAAATACAGAAAATCAAAGCTCTAATGAAAGCGAAAGGAATCCAAATCACAATTACGATAACGTCGACAAAGAAGAGTTGAAAACTGCGCTCTCTATTCAATCAAAGCTTAACTCCGGGCCTATTGAGAGGTCGACTTTGAAATGGGATAACATTGTGGGCCAATACCACAAACATAACGATTCAGTCAATGCATCGCAAATAAGTGTCAATGAAAATGATTCTAAGGATCAAAAGGACAGTCATATCATTAATAATCAAAGATATATATCTTATGGAACTCGTCTTAACGGAAACAAATACTCTCAAAATCCAGAAATTAGTGTAAAAACGAGTATTAGTTCTGTTAGTTCTGTCAGTTTGTTAGAACCGGAAGCCAGTAATCAGGTTGTGATCAGCAGAAAATTGGGGACATCTCTTCCCTCATCGCAAGAACTCAGAGATAAGGAAAAGAGAATCGAAGAGCTCTACAATCATAGAGTTTTCGATCGATTATTTCTTTTTAATTATTACAATCATTTAAATTCACAAAAGTCTAAAACAACGACTCCTAATCCTATTGCGGGAAAATATCCGTCAACTTCTCACTGGTCTATAAGAGGATGGACCGGACAATACTATCCACATTCAAGCAAAGGCCAGACGACGACAACGACAGACACACCGCCAGTGGCCACAACAAAACCAAAAGTAGAATATTTCGATTTATTTAAATCAGAAGATAAAAATAGTGATACAACCGCTCAGACTATGACTTCATTATCAGAAACGACAACCGAAAGTACAGAAAAAGCTGAGCCGCCCTACAAAAGAATATTCAGCTCACAATTAGGCGAAACTTTTCATTCAAATAAATACAACAAACCCTACAGTAATTCCCAAAAGACTCGATCAGAAATATCTAATTATTTGAGTTCATTAACCACTTCGACGACCACTAAAACTATTTAAGTTTATATTTTTGAAAACAAATAAATCAAAAGTAAATCATCGCTTTTTTCATCAAAAATAAAGAAAAATCCATTTTTAAAATGTTTTCGACGAAAAAGAAAATTTCAATTTCATATCCATTAATCATTTAATGTATTTTTACTTAACGTCCGAAATATTATAACATTTGACATAATTTTAAGATTGTATTTATAAACTTGAATTACTTTAACTCATTTTCAGTTAAAGGAGTAAATAAGAAAAAATTTGACGTAAATCTGATTTATTAAATTCCAGTTTGGGTTGAATTTTGGTTTTCCATTCAATGCAAACAATCAAAAGTATATTTCGAGACTTTTAGCAGACGTTCAACAAATTCAAGTCTTAAATACAGTAAAACCTTTGAATCCTCAATAACACAGACATCCATTCCTTTAAAATTTGATACTTGGAGAACATTTCAATAAGTGATTATAGATTTTCAATCTGTTTATTATCCGGAGGTTTTACTGTATTTCAAAACTTATTTGGAAATTAATTTTAAATTTTTTTTGTGACACAAAAACTGATTAAAAAAATGACATTTATATACCACGAGTATATCTGGTAAATTCAATGAGAACTCAATTACGGGTTATATCTAGTATGACAAAAGACCTCGATTTCCAGGGGGTACACCCTGGAAGCTAAAAACCTCAACAGGTCTAGTGCTTATCCATAGACATAATAAGTTTTATTAATTTTTCAAAACCCCAGGGATATTTTTCCAAATTTTCCATCACAGGGGGTATTCTAAAATATTTGCCATGCTAAATCTATACTTATTGTCAGAAAGAATTCTTTTAATTTGTTTAAAATATAAACTTTTTAGAAAAAATTATGAAATCCATAGAAAACTTCGTAATTTTTAACTTTTTAATAACTTTTATTATCCAATTGATTCTAGCATTTGGGAGAATACCATCTAGATGAGATCTGACATTATATGATATAAAGATATAATTTATATCTTTAAAAATATGTATCAATATATGAAAGATTACTTTCAATATAATTTTAGATTCTATTTAAACCAAATTTTAAGTAAAACTCTATTATTATTAAAAATGAATTTAACTAATAATTTAAATTTAGAAAAGTAAAGGTTTTTCATTTAATCTCTTTATTAGACAAATAAAAACTAAATAATTGTTGGAATCATTAGTTTTTAATTAAAGGAGGAAATAGTAATTATTAAAAATTTAAGAAATAATATCAAATAGATAAAGAACAAGTAAGATTTTAGTTCTAATCTTTACATAATTATTGAAACTTGTCCATAATACATTAGAAATAAAGTTGACATAATTATTTCGGATCATTTTTAATGAGTTTATAAGTTCACAAAAACTGAGATCTCATTGTTTTTATTTTCATGAAAAAAGTATTGATTAACTCTAAGATAATTCCCGTAAAAAGTCTAACAAAATCTCTTTTATATCAAATAAAATAAGATTTGTTTGAAATATGAAAAAAGAAAATTCAAGAATAATCTGAATAATCGGAAAAACACTTTTATATGTTTGTGTTATGTATGAAAAAGGGGTCAAATTCTGGGAACAAAATATATTTCAATAGATTATAAAGAAGTGAATCGCTTTAAAAATATGAGTAAATCCTCGAAAAATTACAAAAAAATCAGAATTTTATTTAAAATTGAATTCTTTCTAATTATTCATTAAAGGAATAATAGTTGAGTTTTATTCAATAATTTAAAGGCGTTTTTATTTTAAAAATAATAAAACTATAGAAGAAAACTATAAAATGAGTCATTTATTCAAAAGTGAAAGTATTAAAGTATTACTCTTTTATTTCTAATTGAAATTATAAAATATCAAAACTATTTGTTTATGTAATTAGGAGTTACTATTATCTCATAACAGAAAAATTTAATTCTGTGCCATAATATTAAAATAAGAGAACGAGAAATCTCTGCCAAAATAATAACAATTATCTTATATAAGGAAATGTTTTAATATAATATCGAAGGATTGGTATGAGTGGTAACAACAATAACCCACTCATTGTGTGTATATTTAATGCATTTAATGATAAGCGGAAGAAAATATAATAAAAAATTTAATATTTGTAGAGAAAAGGAGAGAATGCATTCCTTCACAATTGAAGACTAAAACTAAATGACTGCACGAAATGTTTGTTTTCAACAATTAGTTTAAAAAGAGTCAATTAATCACTTAATAGTCGCACAGGTATTCAACCAGTGATTGATTGCAATTCCAGTGAATTCAGTTTACATTCGATCGCTTCGATAAAGTTTCGGGAAATTCAATTCAATTCAATTCAATTCAACTCAATATCTATAAATCACGGGATTATATAATAACTAATCTTTTTATTATAACCAAGGACATCATATAACCAAGGCTAATATTCTAAAGGGGGTATTTTCAAAAAAAAAAAGAATAAAAAATGGCTTAATATTTCGTTTTCGGTTATTTTTAAGATTTAAATTATTTTATGTATTTTTAATTAATTTATAGTCAATTATTAGTAATATTTAGTAATAGTTATGGTCAGAATTTTGAAAATTCCCTTTTTTATGACTAAAAAAGTATACTTTAAAAGGGCTTTAAAATGACTTATTTTGTGAAAAGGGTGTTAACTTTATGTTAACTGTTAATAAATACTTTCCTTACTCATTCGAATAATGTTATATTATATATAACTTATTTATGAATAAGCCTAAAAAAACCTAGTGCTTGCTCATGTCACATAGCATACGCTAAAAATTGGCTAAAATGTGTCTGAATTGAACACTGATTCTATGTTTTTTATACTCAGAAATACTAAATTAAACTAAATTTTAGAGTCAATTAATATCAAAATTTATAAATATTTATAATTTTCACTCAAAATTTCTTTCTCCGTCTTAGGAGGGATTTTTCACCCTAGGGGGTTTCTGGAATACCTCCTTTTAGCTATCTCTGATTATAACCAATGATCGGAAGTATTTTCTATCAATTTATTTATCAATAAATCAACCTAGGATTAATAGGGAAAGTGGGAGAAATGGAGACTGAATGACAAGTCAATTGATTGCATTTTAAATTTATCAGATTTTTAAATAGTTTTTCGTTAAAAACTTTCTCTGAAAAAATTATTTTTGTGACGACCGGTATCTGAAAGTCTGGTCCATGATTTTCATTGAAAGCGATAACAATAAATCAATTTTAAGACAGAGCAGACATTCATTTAATTGGTTTCGAGTATTGAATTCATAATTAGATCTTTCGTTCGTTTTTTTATTATTGATATCTAAAGAGAATTAAAATTAAACTCAGAATCGATACTAATTTCATTTTATTTTTGAGGGAATTTGAGAAATGGTGGGGCAAATGGATTAGCAAATGGGTTGGTAAATGGGTCAAGGATATAATTGTTTTATTTTATTGCCAATACTTATAATCAAATATCTTATTTGAGCCAATTTTCTGTAAAAAAATCACTTTCGACACAAAGAAATCATTGAAATATAGAGAAGGACAGACTCGTATCGGTTGCAAACATTTATTGTCAAAAATACATTTGAATTTTCTTTATTTTGAAATATAAATTCTTTTCACAAAAGATTTTTTATTTTAAGATTGAAAACAGAATTATTTGACGGAATGAGTCCAACATTTGATAACAGATATGCCTCAGATTATAATCAAATGTAACGATTATAAGGTTATCCGTAAAATGTGGTGAACTCTTCATTTATTACTTCAATTGATATCTAAGATCATTGAATGGCTTTTCCTCTGAGTTTTGCTTTTGAAGACTTCATTCAAATTTATTTTTATAACATTTTATTTTTGAAATCATTAAAACTTAAATTCAGACACATTTTTGTGAATTTGTGAAAAAAATTAGATTAAATCCAATTTTAGGGCTCATTATTAATGGATTTGTGTATAATTTTCAATTAAAATTTTTTTGTTTGGAATCAAATTAAATGAAATGAAATAAAATTAGAAAATTAATTAGTATTTCATAAAATTTCTCTTAAATTAATGAAATGTTTCGATCATTTGTCAGACAAGCCAAACATTTAATTTTCACTTTTCATGAATTATTTAAAAGTCATTAAAATGAAATTCGATGTAAGACTTGTAAAGAGCAACGAATTAATGGTTATAATTAAGGTCAAAGTTGGGGATAATGAAAGTCTTAAAGATTTTGGCCAAGACTTTATCAGCGAAGAAAAGGAATTGTAAGCTATAAATCATTGGATTAAAACTATATTTTCATTTTGAATGAATTCATTCATTCATTTGAAAAACAAGAATATCGAAAGAGGAAGAGCTCAACAAGAGGTGATCCAAATTGTTCTCTGCATTTGAGTCAACAGATTTCCACTACAAAACTTATTTATCTCTCAGACTATCAATGAATAAATCTTCGAGATTCGTATGATTTTTATTACTTTAAAGAATATGATTGTCTCGGGCGAAATTTTGTCCTAGTAACATTTAATGGATTATTGTATTTTAATTTACAAAAAATATTTTAGGGAAAGGAGTATTGCATTCCAGTTAAGTTTTTCATTTTTCTTAAATAAAAACAAATATTTCCCTTTACTTTACTTTACTCTCAAATGAAAACATTAAAAAAAACTAAAACCAATTGTGATTTCGAAGCGATAAAAACTTAAAACTTAAAACCAAAACATCGTTTTATTTTTGGTAAAAACACCCCATTTTTAATAAATTTCTTAAAATCGTATTCAATGGAAAATAATATAAATTATTAAAATTGTAAATTGTTCCCAATTGTTCCTTGTTGCCAAGGTTCTCTCTCTCTCTCTCTCTCTCTCTCTCTCTCTCTCTCTCTCTAAAAAAATAATAATAGAAATAAAGAATTTAAATGATAAATTGATTTGAAATGTAACTGACCTTCACTATTGGTCAGACACTAATTATTTTGTTTGAAACATGACTTTCGAAATATAAATTCAGTTCCAATGCTTTTCAAATACAGTAGAGATTTAGAAAAACTTAAAACTTATAAAATTTCATTATATTAATAATATACGTATAGTATATTCAAACTTCAGATTTTCAAATCCATTTAGAAATAATTACTGATTTCGAGGGGTATTATAATTACTCCATTAAAATATTAATGAAACTTTAATAGACCAAAACATTTAATTATTTTATTTGAAAAATTAATTAACAAGGAATACATAAGACATATTAAAACTATTAATTAGTACATTTTTAAAGATTTAGAATTCATTTAAATTTTTCACTAAATATTATATGAATTTAAATTAAATGCTTTGAGTTTTTGAGATATTCAAAGGTTTTAATATTTTGAAGTAAAGTATGATTTTAATGGAAAATAAATGATTTTTGAAAACCGTTTTTCTTTCAAAATTCATAAATAATTAAATTTAGAGGTTTTACTCTCTATTATTATTAATCATTATTCCATTATTATTCTATCTATCTATTATTTATTTATTATCTAGATATTATTTATTAACCAATAGTTGTGTATTGAATTAATAAGTTTTTCTTTAAATTTTATAAAAATATTCTTAATTGAAGTCAAAACGAGTAGCGATTGTCTGAAATTAATTCATAAAAAACAACTAAAAAACTGCACTAATATTCTAAAGATTAGTATCCAAATCACATTAAGTTTATTTATTTTTGGTATAAAAATGTCTTTAGGCCAAACCCAAGGGGTAGTAAAGGGGTACCAAATAATAATCTAGAAATCTAATATTGACACTATTTTTATATTTTACTTATCATTTATTTTAGTTTTTTAGTATACATTCAATACTATCGATTGCATCGAAATAAAATTAAAATCTGATCATGATTGATTTATTATTACTACTCAGGATATTCTTAGATAAGTTATCGGATATTTTGATTATTAATAATAGTTTTAGAGAAAATTTCCACTTTTTATTTAGTTTATCGTCTGATGACCTCAGGATTTGTCTCCAGGAGTGGACAATAAAATCTTCTTAGGAGTCATCTCTACTCTATTTATGAATGTTTGGGAACAGAAGCCGTAATGCGTTTATTATTTAATCGCATTTTATTACAAAAATAAATTTCATGAATAAAACCAAAGTTTTATTTTAAGAACAGTCGTCACAACCACTGAAGCATTGGTTGGGATTAAATTTTGCAAAATTTTTGGTTATTTTTATAATAAGACATTTTATAGATAAGTAAATCAAGTTTTAAAATATTCATTCACTCAAAAGAAAGTAATTTTAATTCATTAAAAAAAACAATTTTTTAAAACTAAGCATGGTATCATTTTTTCTTATGATAAGTTTATAATTATTTTATTAAAAAAATTATTTAAATCATTTGAATTAAATTTATAAACATTTCAAACACTTTTAGCTTTAATTAATTTTAATCACTAAATTAAATTCAAAGTATTTCTTTAAAAACTTATGTTTTTAAGTTACTTTCCTCTGAGATAAACCTAATTATCAATTACCAAGTTACTTCTATTTTCATTGACTTTAAAGTTATATTTGTCAAAAAAAAGTTCATTAATGAGTTAATTATAGAGTATTTTGAAAGTTTTCAGTTTTATTCACATCTCTTCTATATTTGATATCTTATATGACATTCACTGAAGTCTTTAAACATAAATTCTTATCTTTGAGTTAATCAAAATTATCGGTCACTGATCTATAGATGATATATAATAACCCCTTATTTTTCTTTAATGATTACTTATTGATAACTCATTAAAAGTTCAATACGTTTTTGACATTGAATTTCATTCAAAAAAAAAAAGTTTTACCAAAAACTCCAATTCGTTACTTAAACTTTGGCCTACATTTGCATACAATAACCAAAAAATGACTAAATATTTGTAAAGATATAATCGAGAAATAAGTAAAAGTCTGTGCCATCAGTGATGGCCCAACACTTTCTTTATTTTTATTAATTTTTATGATTAGTTTTACTTCCGTACAGTTATTCTGAGAATTTCCAAAAAAGTTTCCCCTCTCATACATATTAATTAAAAAGAAAAAAATATTTTCGAACTAAAAAATGATCTAATTTATAGTTTATTGTCTATGATATTGACTGACACACTAACCGACTGAAAAAGTCTATACTTTTGGAATTTAATATTTATAACAATTTAATGGATAACTAAAGAAACAAAAATTTCTGAATTCCGTTTTGTGTTCTTTTTATAAAAATACCATGATAAATTAAAATCGGTTAACTGATCTTAATCTTATCATTTTTTCTTGTAATAATAAAATCAAATATTTCTCATAAATAGTTAATTAGTGATAACACATACTTTTGTTTCATAATTATTGGAAAATATTTTGACTTAACAAAAGTTTTGACTAAAAATAGCAAAAAAAAACTAATTTTTATAATTGTTTAACAAATGTTAAATTGTTTATAACGATGTAATTCATTCCTTTATTTGAAATTTTATACTTTTTCTTTAACTAGTTAATTTTTTAAGTAATCACTCTAAAAAACTTTAATTAAAAAAAATTAATTTATTATTGATTTGCGTTTAAATGCGTAAACAAAATCACGTTTTTTATCAGCAATTAAATCGTGAATTATAAGCAACAAAAAAAGTGACCATCGCTTCAATTTTATCAAATTATTTATAGTTCCCACAAATTTACTCCAATTAGAAGTTTTAAAGTAAAATAAACTACACTTTTATAGGCATTTGAAACGAGATCTCAAAAAATGTTATCAATTCAAATGAATTAAAAATCATTTTATTTTAAATTTAAAATTATTAAACGTTTAAATCTCTCAAAAGATAATAACATCTCTTCCGGAGAATTAATACTCTTAAGATTAAAGACTGGGTAACACTACTTTTACAGTTCTTGTAAATATATGTTAATCTATATTGAAGTTAACGTACTTTGAAATCATTTCGACAACGATTTACTTGAATTTTCTTATTCATAAAAAAGTAGTTCTTCTTTTCGGCCCATATTTTCAGACTAATAGCTATGGATTCGTCGCTTAAATCACAATTTGAAGCCATCATAAGAAGAGAAAACACTTTAAGGTCTTTGATTTCTAAATGAAAAAAAAAGTTTTTCACTCAAAATAAGTCGCTTTTCATAAGATTTTTATCGATTCTCTTTATCTCGGATTTAGAGGTAAAAACAGTTATACTTTTTAATGAATTCAATTTATAGAAAAACTTATTCCCAATAAATAAAAAGTTATGACAAAAGCAAAGCATTTCTTATTTATATTTAATTTATTGAAATGGAATTTATTAATGGAAGGGGTGTTAACTCTATTCAATGATGTAATTGAGATGTCTATAACTGTATGACTATATGTCTATATCTTAAGCTTTTAATATATATTAATAGGACTTAAAGGGTGTGAATAAGATTTTATTTGAAATAAGTTTCTCTAAATAAAAGTTAATAACAATTATTGTCTCTATTTTTGAAAAATGAATAATTATTTAATTAATGAAATATTGAGTAAAAGAAAACAATTGTTTTGTTGTTTATAAAAATTTATGAATAAATTTGAAACGATTTGAAAACAATTATAGCGAAACTTTTGTCTGATGTATGACTTCATTAATTAGATAGAAATCGGTTAAAACTAAGAACAAACGCAGAGATCATACGATTCGCTGGTAATGCAAACACTGATTTTAAGGCATTACAAGTTCGTATGGCATCCGAATGTAGGCCAACCCGACTAACGGGTGCTGGTAGTGGTAGTTATAAAAACTTAAGTAATGATAGTTAAGGCGTTTACTTCGAATTAAGTCCTTTAGTTGTCTGGTCGTCAGTGCCGTAGTTTTACAGTGATTTTCGGTGAGAGTTAAACAGTTTTTATAGTGCACTCGACCACTAAACCATTTGAAATACTCATTCAGGAAGTGCTCTGTTTTCACAACTTTTCTTTTCCACTTAACATTCAATATATTTCAATAGCAATTGATTTGTGATATTCAACTAAATTCTGGTGAGTTTACTATCTTTTTATTAATACTAATTATCGGTTAATTATTTAACCATTTTTTTATGATTTTATGGATATTTTTTTGTTGACTATAATTGAATAAAAATGAGTCAATCATTCAATTAAATTTCACTTTAAATCAATTGATTCCTAATTTTCAGTAATTTTCTGAAAATGAATTGTTTTAGAAAAAGAAAAATAAATAATTGGTTTCAATAATTAATTTATTTCTTTAAAAGATTTTTTAAATGTCTTTTCGAACTCTAATATGAATTACTTATTCTTCAAACGATGGGAAGAGTTTCGTAAAATTATAGCCAACTTTTAAAAACTAATAAAAATATAGTTTATTATTAAATAAATAATTCACAGAAGAAATAACTAATATTATGTCCAACCCTTCGCTTAATTTATTTTTCTTATAAGTAGAAAAAAATTATTGCAAATAGAAAAGGTAAAGGGAGGTAAAGGGAGTTAAAGAGGCGAACAAAGAGAAAGTTTATGGGAAAGTTGAATAAAATTTTCATTTTTGAATTTCTATTATATAAAAAATGGATATTTGAATCAAAAACCACTTTCAGTTAAAAAAACTTTTTTCACCGAAAGTTTACCGAAATATGAGAATCAGTTACGAAATAATGAGTGAAATAAGTGGTGCCTGACTTGAAGTGTTATTGAGTGCTAACGACAGATCTCTGATATTTGTGACGATAGAGTCATAAAATTCTAATTATTGTTTTGGAGTCAACTTTAGACCAAAAAAGTGTCGAAAGCATTACTGAAACAAACGGTAAAAATGACAGCGAAATAAAGAATTGTGTCAAACATTACACTCAATGAACACAAAATACATTAATTTTCAATAAATATTTGTATATTTTTAATAGAATTGAGTCAGTGTTCAAAATGAAGTTAGTCTTTGTGTCGGCATTTCTTGTATTACTCGGACTTCAATTTCGGCGAATTTCCGCAAACGACCCAAAGGTAAGTTCAGAGCACAGACTCACTTATTATACGGAAATAAATTGCATCGATTTCTGCACACAATTGCACGGATCAAATAATAAAAGCATTGAGTGAAACAATTTCTCATTTCTATTAATTACAGCCAAAAAGAGAGACCTCTAATAATTACGAACCACTTCCGGCTCTAAGGAAAGCACAGTATGAAGAACTCATCGAACAATTTGGTAACTCAGCTGCCGCTCAGAATTACAATCCATCGGTTGCCGATCCGGATGACTATTCCGGTCAATATAACCCACAGCCAACTTCATACAGAGGAACTTCAAATTCGAGGTCTTCCAGTAGAGACAATAGAGCCGTGAGTTTCACTTTTTATTAAAAGAATTTTTTTCTAATTTTTATAATACTTTTGACTACAAATATATCTAAACTTACTTTTGACCTAAAAATGTAAATCTTTTGATTAGAAATGATTTGAATTTCTTTGCTTTTTGTTGGGAACGGCTCTAACCGTCAAATAATTTATTTAATTCACATTTATATCTGGAATTTTTCCGTCAATTGTGAGAAACCCAACTCTTATTACATAAATTATTGCAAAAATAACTAAAACCTTATTTACGATAATCTGTTCAAACGGTTTGATTGGATTTTATATAAATTCCTGGAATATTAGCACTATTTTTGACAAAAGCCTTTATCACTGCTATTCTGTGTTCTATTTTTTTAATCACTTCAATAATTAGATACTATTAGATATGAGACGAATCAAAATGTGTTTATTCATTGTTTCTATTTGTTTGAAACTAATGAAGCGAATGATAATTGCATTACTTATTATTTAAAATAAAAAAAAAGAAAATTATATCTGAAGTGAAGACTGGATATCATAACAATTATTGACATAAATAAGAGAAACAATTAATGTTAACAAATGTTTGAGTTATTATCTCTTCATTACATTCTCGTCACGTAATTGAAAAGAAAATTCGTGCCTAACATTGAAAATTGATCTTGATTATTTGCTAAGAAATGATACAAATAAAAATCTAAGGAAATGAAACGAATTTAAAATAATTAAATAATTATTTGACAGCAATACAGAAGTGAAGACGAGGCAAAAAAGGCCGCTGAAGAAGAAGAGGAGAAGAAACCGGACAGACTCGCTCTTCTTCTTCAGGAGTCAAAATTCGCGTGCGATAACAAAAAGGATGGCTATTATGCCGACGAAACGTATGAATCAATTAATTAAAAAAAGGTTTGAGACTCTAATCAATGAATTGTACCGTCGATAGTGTCTCGTGTCAAGTGTTCCACTACTGCGTTGCCGGCGCTAAACATAGCTGGCAGTGCCCCGAGAATACAGTGTTTCACCAAATTCACTTAAACTGCGTTCCCGCGGCTCAGGATATCTGTTCACAGTCTTCGAAATTCCATGTCGTCAACGACTACTTATATAAAGTAATTAACAAATAATTCATATTTTGGTTTAAAATAAAACTATTTTTTTTTAAATTAAATGAATAGCCATTAGAACAGAGGGGACCCAATAATACCATTCAATATCACCAACGCTTTTATCCGGAAGGCTTTGATTTCGGTGGAGATGTCTTGTCTCAAGTTTTGCCTCAGAGTCCTCCTCAGAGAAGACCTGCTCCTCAGCCTCAACCCTATAACTCATACGGAGATTCTGATGATTACGAACAGCCGCGAGGAAACAGTCGATCTCAAGATAATTATCAGCCTTCTTATCAGTCTTACCCAGCACCAGCTGCCCCCAGACCCCAACCTACTCCACGACCTGCTCCCCGACAAGTTTATAAGCCACAACCGGTGAGAACTACTCCAACATATAACCCTCCATCGTATTCAACGGCTCCTCAGCCAAAGCCGACTTCCCGTCCCTTTGCGTATACAACTTCTCCCCAATACTCAAACACTTATTCCGACGACGACTCTGACTCTTATGATTCTTATTCGGGTCCGTCTTCTAATTCGGGCTATTCATCGAATGCAAGATATTCTCCGTCACCGGCGAGCAGTTACTCCTCGCCCAGTACTCATTCGGCTCCGGCCACTTATTCCGCCCCCAGCAGTTATTCTGCTCCCAGTAGTTACTCAGCGCCCAGCAGTAGTTACTCAGCGCCTAGCAGTAGTTACTCGGGTGGTTCGAGCTATTCTGCACCTAGTTCTAGTTATTCTCCGTCCTCCTACTCTGGTTCTTTATCTAGTTCAAGTTATCCCTCTTCTGGGTCTTCATCATCAAGCAGTTCTTCATCGTTGTCGTCATATCGTGCTGTGCAATCGGTAAAACCCGTTTCATACCCGAGTCGTGGTATAGGAATCCCAATCGCAAGTTTCCGAGTGTCAAACACTAACAGTGGTTACGGTTCTTCGGCGGCCGCCAGTACTTTGAGAGCCGCAAATCCTTCGCCAAGTTTTTCATTGGGAACTTTCAATAGTGAAATGGCGTCGGGAGTCAAATATGATGAGGACTATTGACTCCATTCATAGCATTGTTTCCAATATTTCTTAAATTATATTATAATCCACTGTTTTTTCAATTCCATTGTTTGAAATAATTATAATTATTGAGTAATAAAAAAAACTCTCACTTAGACTGAAGTGCATTCCATTTACATATAAAATCAGTTGAATAATATTCAGGTCATTCTCTAATTAGAAGCAATTCGTTTATATTCAAAGTATTTTTAGTCGACTTATAATTTGGTTTTGTCGGAAACTTAGTATAATTCAGTAGTGAAGAGTCTCCTATGGCTTATTCTGTGCCAATAAAAGTTGCAAAATGTCACCAAAATATCGTTTACTTTTGAGTTTCAAATATTGTAATAATTCAATGTTTTTCACAATTCTATTAAATAAATAAATAAATTAACTCAATTCAAATCAATTAATTATTAATTTTATAATAATTATGACTTTCCTTTTTAAAACAATTAAATGATATCTATTTCTAATTATTTATTTATGAATTGAAGCAAAAGAAGCAAATCTTTAGAAAAACCATTAATAATAATAATAATAATAATTAATGATTTAATAATTATCCATTAAAGTTTAAAAATAGTGAATATATTATAATTTTAGAGATAAAAAAAAATATTAAATCAATGAATGAAATAATACTAAACTTATCATGATAAAAAATTGTATAAAAGTAAACTTTTCATCGATTTATCGGTAATTAAATCAAAAATAAATTTTTTTATAAATTTTTACATATTTTGACAATTTTTTATTAAATTGAGTGAAAGACAAGTTTTCACTGATTTATCATTTATTGGTGGGAATAAAATACTATAAAATGAAGGAATGATTTTTTTTTATTAAATTTGTTAACAATTTTTTCAATTTTATTTTCAAATTTTAAATCTGAATTCAAGTGAAACTAATTTAAACATTTATTTTCAAAATAAAGAAAAATAATTGATTTCTAAAAATAATACAAATGTTTGTAAACTTGAATTTTTTGTGAATTATAACGACTTATAAATAGAGTTTAAAAAAACTTATAATTACTTGACGTCAGACATAGAATAGGACTATACTATAGTAATACCAAAACAGCTAAACATCAGTCAATAGTCTCTTTCAGGCAATTAATAGATTCTAAAAGCAATTGAAAAGTTGTTTGAACTAAATAGAGTCAACAAATTTATGAATGTAGAATGTTACTGTTAATGTTGCCTAGCTAATTTCTCTGCCAAAAGGCATTCATTAAAATTTGAATCATCTCTTCTGAATTAATTATTAATTTTATTCAATAAAAATAAAAAGAAGACAAATGTTTAGAAATTCTATACAAAAAAGGGTTTAATTTATAATAATTTTAATTTTTCGGATTTAATATTTCAAAATATTTTTAGTATTTTTTTATTATTCATATCTTTAAATGAAATCATCAAAAATCTAAAGATATCTTTAAAGAAGTGTTGATTTAATTCAATTTGTGTTTAGTCTTTAAATAGGTTTAAAGTTTAAATTCATTTTAAGCCATTTTTTGATAAAATCTTTGTCTCAATATTTTTATGTGTTTTTTTAAAATGAGTGTTAAATTTTGTGTAAAATAAGTTTAAATTATATTAAAGTTCATCTTTTGAGTAATTATAAGTTTATTTCTGATATTATCTTCAAATTAGAGTCAATTTTAAGTTTGATTTCATTTATTTTTGGATTTGTTTTATAAATACTTGAAAATGAATTCCTAAAACTTTTAAAAAAAAGGATTCATAGCTTTAATATTTGATTAAATGATAATAAGTCTTAAAAAGTTAAAATTCAAAACAAATAATAATTAAAAATAACTTTAATTTAAGAGAATTTGTTAATTAAGTCATAATAGTTGTAAAGTTTTTTAATTTTATATTTTCTTTAAATTAAAATACAATTAAATATAATATAATAACAGTTATTATCTTAAATATTTTGAAATATAACTAATTCTAAAGTGATATCTATTAAAATCTTAGAAATTAATCAGAAATTAAAATATTAAAACCAATTCTTTAAAAATGGATAACATTTTAAAACTATAAGAATTGTATTTTTTTATATAATTAAAGTTTAATTATTAAACTATAGTTAAATGTTTTCTAATTTTGTCAGACAAACAAAAATTAATGAGAAGTTTATGACAATTGTATGAAATATAAATATATCAGGTAAAGTAGACTGGTACATTTGTAAACTTGTACAATTGTTCCGTTATTATACAATAATTTTATTGTCAGAATATTTAAACTTTTGGACATCTATTGAGCGAATAAAGACTTGAAATGAGCAACAAATCAATCAATAAATGAGAGGAGAAATGCCGGCTCACAAACAGCCGAACTCTCTTCGAAAACACTGTCTTTTTTGGTATTTTAATAATGTTTTTAACAGAAAGAAACGAATCGATGCAAAGTATGTTCCCGTGGAAATAGTAGACGACATAATGCAAATGTCAGCCGAGGCACAGCTTAATGGCGCCCATATTAGCCAAGTTTGTCGTATGATTGAACTTCACGGACATCATTGCAGACATATTCACTTGGAATTCAAAGAATGGATAAATGTTTATCCCATGAGAATTGAATTACTCTTAGGTTTAATATCAGAGAATACAAATCCATTTATTTTGAAGACTTTTTCAATTTATGGTCATTCGATTCCATGGAATTGTTGTGATATCAGTCGGTGTCTCATGAATTTGAATGGTCTCACAGTTTTGAAACTATACGTCCATAACCTAAACGACCACATCCTTGAAACTATTACTAAGTTTTGCCGAAACCTCGAAGAGCTTTACTTACAGGGAATGAACTTTTCTAATAAGTCTATCATCAGTTTGGGGGGAATCGACGAAAATGGTATTAAATACAGTAATAAATTGTTTGGTTGTCCTAATCTAAGAATATTAACGCTCATCAAAGAGAACAGAATTCCTCCAAAATTTACATTTACTGCAATCGTTTCCTTATTAGAAAACTTATCAAAACTCGAGAGTATAAGAATTCCTCACTTCTGTCTGACGACAGCACTCATCAGATTGTCTTCAATTGGTGTCAAGAAATTACCGAATTTGAGTCACTATTCGGCCAACTTTTCTGCGATTGTTAACAATGATTACAATCATATCTCAAATATATTAAATAAAATAATCCGTTTATCACCGCTTTTGACTGAACTCAACTTAACTATTGATATGAAGACAAGCTTTCAATGTCTGAGCCCTTTATCTAAATTACAACATTTACACACTTTTACTATAACTAAAGCCTTGAGAAACAATTCTAAAGATAACGCTTACGAAGAGTTTATTGATAACATCGATAAGTACTCAAACGGTAGTGAATTGATTGCAATTATTTCCAATTTCGGACATAAACTGAATCATTTAGAATTTCATAATATCTATACAATAGATTTGAAACAAATAATTCATTTCTGTCCAAATTTGGTGGAACTCGAGGTTACAAACGTTAAGCAAATCACAGATAATAACCAATCATTTGGTTATCGACAAAATGAAAGTCTTTTTAGAAGTATAAGACATTTAAAGCTATTCGCGCACTCAGACAACAAAATAACAGCCATTCATTTAATTGAAGTCTTGAGTCTCTGCCAAAACCTGGAATATTTGAAGATCGGGTGGTGTTCCGCTTTGGATGACAACACTATTGATAAACTTTTATCACTCAATCATTTGAAACTTTTATCTCATCTGGAATTTCATGAATTGAATGAAAAATTTACAATCGATAGCGTAATGCAAATCGTTATAACCCGAAGAAGTCCTTTAAATCTTCATCTCTTATATTGTGATGGAATCAGTTGTGAAGACATTGAAAATCTGAGACAATTTGTCAAAGAATTCAACATTGATTTGTCGATTAAATATTATTACGACTGAAAAAACAAAAAACATTTCAAAAAATTATTCAAATTTTGTTTATCTATGGATTAAAATCACAAAAAATATATTACAAAAAACAGAGAAAACAAATAATAAAATATTTTTATCGATTGTTTCGTTACATTATATCTAATGAATTGAAATAAATTATTATAAATACTGTTCCCATAATGTGATCGTATTTTAAAATTGAAACCATTTTTAAAAATTTTTCGAAAATAATTGTAAATTATTTATATTTTATTTATAATTATATTTTTGAAGACTTCTCTTTCAGACCGAACTTTGCTTTAATTGTATTTAAATATTTAATGAAAATTAGAATAAAATCAAAGGTTTGGGAAGAAATAAAAAATGTTATTAACTATAAACTGATAGAACACTAGTAATGATGAAAATATGACAATCAATGGTCTTCTGATGGTTTCAGTTCTCGTATTTGTTTAATGAGATACGCCTTTTCATCGTTGAACTGTTCGTCATCTGCTCTGTCCGTTTGGAATTTAGTCAAGAACTCAACCAATTTGTCTTTATTTCTCAAAAGTATATCCAAAATGGGTTTCGGTTTGTTTGGATTCGCCACAAATACTTTAAACACGTGAAAGGCCTCGAACTGAATGTTACGGGACTTATCCCTGAGCATGGTCATCATTAGCTTCAAATTATCTGGTGAACTGATATAACGTGTCATTACAGTGAAGTTATGTCTATCCAAAAGCAATTCTCCCAAAAGTTTCAGTGATTGACGTTTTGTTACATAATTTCCAGAATTCAACAAATTTTGGTAAAAATCGAAAAACTTGTCGTAATTGGATTCGAGAAACTCTGCGCTCAAACTCTTGTGTCGAGTCAACAGCTCTTTAAATGTAGAGAAAGCGTCGGACGCGATGTCGAACGTCGAGACCTCAACATAATTGAAGAATTTGTAGTAATCCTCCGACTGAAGCATTATTTTAGCCAAAGCCTCATAACGGGCGCACTCGCGAAGCATTGATCCACAGTTTAGAGCGATTTCATGCTTTTCGTAGCCATCCATTAGAGTGAAGAGAATCTCAGGTTTTGTGCACATATACTCCACTGTCGGCGAACGCGTCCCGATTTGACGACGAAGAATATTATTAAAGATCTGCGCCACGTCTTTCTTTGCCTCGAATTCAATCCGGGTTAAATTATTTATTAAAAGGAGTAAAATATTTGAATTATATAACTCCTGAGCCAACTGTGCGACAGCGATGTCTGTTTGTGGTTCGGTATCGTTTGTTCCGTACAACATATTCTTCATTAGAACCAAATTCTTAGAGACGTCTTCCTGTGCTTTTTCCGCCTTTTTGTCGCCCTTTTCCAGTGCTGTCAGCGCTTCCGAAAGCGATTTAATCAATTCATACGGACTTTTAGACGATTTCCCAAATAATGGCATCACTTCTTCTATTGATTGACCACAGATTCAAACAAATATTTTTAAAAATAAATTTGAGGTAATTTTGAGGCAATTTTGAGGCCAACCACTGATTAATTGACAAATTTTAGGTATTTTTCTTTGATTTAATGAATAAACGAATCGAAAGCCATTTCTTTGAGTAAAAAATCAAAAATTAGTTAAAATTAATAATTATTTAAAATTAAATAAAATATTTACCAAAAAAGGCAATCAATTCAATAAAAAACAAAACAATTGAACCAAAATATCGATAAATTGTTAAAAATATTAGTAATTATTTAATTATTTAAAAGCAATTTATGACAATTAAAGGCAATAATAAACACATTTATATCAAAATAACTGTCGATTTAATGAATGGCACGAATTGGCGACTAATTCAAGCCTTTTATCGTCAAATAATAACTAATTAATTATTATCTCAGAAGTGGTTAACATTTAATACTTATAATCAGTTAAGAAATGTAGGAAAACATAAAACACTTTCAAATAAACGATTATTTAATAAAAGAAACGATTATTAAGTTTTTAAATAAAAATTTTGAGATCAAATAAATTTGATTTGAGTTCAAACAAATTCAAAGTAAAGTAAAACCAAAATAATATTCAAATGAATGAATGAATGACTCAAATGAGAGACTCTTTTGTATACAAATATTAAACATAAGTTTTCCACTTAAGAACTCATTATTTTATTGTTCACTAATTGATTACTTCTTTGCTATACTTTTGAAGAAATAATGACACAAATGATAGCACTTCTTAAACCAAATCAGAAACAACACTTCACTTATTCTGAGTGAAAAGGTGTGACCAAAACAAATACTCCACAAATTAGTGTATTTATGGACAGATTTTTGCCACAAATAATAGCGTTTAATCTAAGCGTCAAATCCCTTAACTAATGTTCGGATCAATTCTTATAAAAACTAAACAAATCTCTGTTTTATTATATTTTATCTAAAAAAACAATTTTATTAAAAGTCATAAATAAAGCGTTTATTAAATGTTTTATTTTATGGCAAAACGTTTTTAAGGCAAAACCCAATTCTCAGATGTCATCCCAACCAAACAAAAACCGGTCATCACTTTATCACGTTATTAGTCTATAGTCAGGCCTCAAATATCAGTGAAATCATTGATAGTCCGCTCTTTAAGAGCCTAACATTTCTTACCGAAACTATTTGAGGGAAAGGCCTGAGAAAAGGCGACGGAAGGAACGGAACCCAAACAACCGATAAACCGATTGTCACCAAATATTCTAAACAAAACGTATCTCTAATTTATACATATATTATGTTTTATTCATTTCTTTTTTTTAAAGTCTTTTCTTTTGATTCACAAATTTTGGGTCAGTTTTTGTTTTGTCGTATTTAATGAACGACTCATTTAAAAGTTTTATAAAACATATTTTTAATGAAATTCTGAAAAAATGTTGTATTTAATTGGTTTGGGTTTAGGCGACGCCAAAGACATTACAGTCAAGGGTTTGGAAATCGTAAGAAGTGCTAAACATGTCTTTCTTGAGGCCTATACTTCCATATTAAGTGTTGGAAAAGAAGTTCTCGTAAGCAATGGTTTATTCATTACATTTGAATAACTTTTTTCGATTCAAAGGAAGAGTTTTATGGCCGACAAGTAATGATTGCGGACAGAGATTTTGTTGAACAGAATGCGGACACAATACTAGAGGACGCCCTTCACAATGATGTGGCTTTCCTTGTGGTGGGCGACCCTTTAGGGTCTGTTTTGCGCCCAAATAAATAAAACTCTTATTCTTTATTATTGTCGCGATATTAGAGCCACGACTCACACAGATTTGATTCTTCGGGCACACCATAAAGGTATTGAGCATCGGGTCATTCACAACGCCTCGATTATCACTGCCTGCAGTTCTTCAGGCCTTCAATTATATAATTTCGGAGAAATAGTTTCGATTCCCTTTTGGACCGAAAGTTGGAGACCCGACTCATTTTTGGACAAAATCTGTTCAAATCTAAAGTCAGGTCTTCACACACTCTGTCTGTTGGGTAAGAGTTATCTCATTTATATTGATTTCAATAACAAAACTTCAATGCATTCAATAATTGATCGCAAAATGAAAACAATTTAATAGGATTTTCAAAAAAAATAGCACGATGAATTTTCTTAATTTCTCCTCGAGTTCTCATTCGATTTTAATTCTGTAAACGGATATGGAAAGATAAATTTACTGTAGTTCTTGCACAATAAAAATAATTTATCTAGGTAAAATATAACTATTTAAAAAAATTACAAATGCAAGACCCTATGCTCCCTGGTAAGTTATAGAAGCAAAGTGAGTTGCAATTTAAGAAATAGATATATCTGACGGTATATTTTAATTTGCCACCAAGATCATTAAAATCGGTTAAGAAATAAAAATTTGACAGTAATTTGGAAATCAAGGTTTTGAATGGAAAGACCCATAGGAAAATCTGGACTACCTGGGACTTGAAAAATTTTATGATTTTTGGATATATATCATTAAGTGGAACAACTTTGTTGCTTGTCACTTTTTGATCAAACCTAAAATAAGGCCGCCAGACGGCATCGAATATTTTGTAAAATCTTATAATAATATAATTTTGTTAAATTTAATGCTTTTTGGAGACCATATTTTAGGTTTAAATTATTGCCAAATTTTTATTTCTTGACCGATTTTAATGATCATGGTGTCAAATTAAAATATATCATTATATATAGCTAATTCTTAAACCGATACTCACCTTGCTTCTATAACTTACCAGGGAGCATAGGGTCTCGCATTTGTGATTTTTTTAATTGATTATTTTTTACCTAGATAAATTAATTTTCTTGTGCAAGAACAACAGAAAATTGATATTTCCATATCCGTTTACAGAATTAAAATCGAATGAGAACTCGAGGAGAAATTAAGAAAATTCATCGTGCTATTTTTTTTGAAAACCCTATTAAAATATTAATTTAATAAAAAATTTAAATTTAAAACAAAATCAAGTTAATAAAAGGATAATTTGTAAAAAAGAAAATAATTTTTTATGTAATATTGAGGAAAAATTTTATATCACATTGATAGCAGCAGGTTGATTTTTGATAAAGTCTAATTTTTTAAATGCCTAAAATTAATATTTTATGATTAAAAATTTATTTTTTATATAATTAAATTTTTTATATAATTAAATTTTTTATAGATTATATTAAGCCAGTAAATATGTAAAAATTTATTTATTTTTATTAAAAACATTAAATATATCATAAAATATTTATAATATTCATTTATAGTAATTTTTATAATAATGACTAACTAATCTAATAATTTCTAATGAGTCATGATCATTTCAATACATTGAGTTTGTTTGATACTTAGGTCATTTAAATAGTTTGAATCAAAATATGACATCTCCTTTAATTCTTTTAAAGTTTTAAATTAAAAAACTTAATGATTAGTGAAATAAAAATTATGAAATAAGAATTATGAAATTAATTCATTTAAATGAATGGGTTAATTTTCGAAAAATTAACTTTAAAGAAAACATTTTAAAAATATATTTTTTGCATGTTAAATACTACTTCAAAAATGTTAAAATACTATTAACCTGATAATTCACTTTTAAAATTTTTTTAAATAAAAATAATTTTTACACTTATTAATAAATAATAGAAAATTTAAAAATTATTTATTATATGAAATATAATGTAATTACTAAATTTATTTTATCTTAATGAAATTTTAGTGGTATGATTTTTAATTAATTTTTTAGTTACAAAATAACTTACCATTAAATTTAGATTTTTCTCTGGAAATTTCACCTTCCTTCCGATAATCCAAAATAACTGAGCCAAAAATTACATTAAAAAAATTTAATGTAAACAAGAAAAACGTTATACCTAAAAAAATAAAGTTTTATCAAAAATTTAAGTTTTGTTTAATACATTTCATACTCCACATATTTATGCTCAAACAATGCGTGAATTATATTTTATTATTGAAAAAGACTTCTTAAATACTATGATAAGTTCAATGTTAGAAACATAAAAATTTCTTAAATATGATTAAAATATTAATAATTAGATACGAAAGAATTTTTCACTACATTTATGAAATAATAAGTAGTATATGTATTTGTTTTTCACGCACCCACCCACCCACCCATGCATTTCTATTATTTAAAATGAGTTTACAAAAAGGTTTCAAGATATTTTTTTCCAAAGATACGGGTCTATAAGAATTAAAAAGGAATTGTGTTTTACATTTTTTTCAAGATTGGGTTCACTATTATTTTTTCAGGAATAATATTTTGATCTAAAATATCAGAAAAAAGTTTGAAAAATATTTTAGCAAAATTTGTTTTACAATTTTTAATTAAAATTATAGGAATTTCTGACCCAAAACATTATTCGCGTTTAATAAAGAAATTTCTCTCAAAATGTCAGTCATTGATATTTTATGAGAAGTCATTAAGTCATAAGTGTTTCTATATCGGTTAAAGAAAAATAAGTAAAGTTATTAAAAAAAGGTACTTGGAAAATGTTCACAAAGGGCTTTGCGGCAATTGGATTGATAAATTTCATTTTAATTGAAACTTGGTCTCATAATAGTATTTGATAAGAAGTATATCATGGTGAAATAATTTTGGAAAAAAATTGATAAATGACAAAGTTATGATAA
>JAQIXI010000153.1:0-33069 GCA_034700165.1 Galumnidae sp. Gr-Ori-00277 | reverse complement strand
ATGATTGCCATCTATTGGCCAAAAAGAGAATTTAATTTATTTGATTTATAGAGCAATGATTGCCATCTGTTGACCAAACAATGAATTAAATTATTTCAATTTACTTTTTATCCAATAGATGGCAGTGAGTGCTCAAAAACTGAATTAAACTAGTTCACTTTTTAGCCAATAGATGGCATTCAACGTTCAATAACTGAAATAAATTACTTACTTTTTTTGGGCCGCAGATGGCAGTCAACGGTGAACTATTGGTGAAAATAATTAATTAACATTTATGCCAACAGATGGCGGTATTTATCAAATTTTGTTTTTGCATTTGAGACGACAATTGGTTAATCTGTAAACCAATCAAATCAATAGTTTTTTCCATTTAAACAATTTTTAAACGAATCTCGTATTCAGTTGTCATTCATTTCATTTGAAAACATTAAAAGTGACTTAAATTTATATTTTTCTCTTTTATTAATTAATTAAAAGTTAAATGAAATGAACGAAGAATTAGATGAACGGCGAATGACTTTCGTGAAAAGACCCGCCACTAAAAGAGGGTTACTTTGGGTTGAATTTGACAACAAATCAGATGAAAGTTTGTCGACGACTGATATCTCTATTAAAACCGAAATCAGAGCTGAAAATAGAGAAATGTCTTCAGATTTTGATTGGATTTCATTCAATGATAAAGAGATCAATGATTTAGAAAACGAGAACAGACTTCAAATGACTGAAAACCCGAAGAAGAAACAAAAACGAACGGAAATGGGGTTTAATTTTGTTCCGTTGGGACAGAATTTGGTTAACATTCCTCCGGAAGGAAATACTTTTGTTGTCCCCCAAAGTTTGCCCCAAAAACTCAAGAAAAAAATGACTCCAATGAAAGGAACGCCCAAAAGAAGATCGAGTGGTGGCCTCTCTTTCAAAAGAGCAACAGTTCGGGTGACCCCACGCCCGGGCACTAACTTTAATCTAATCTCTGCGACAACAATAAAGAAGAAACGTTTGAGTGGACACAAATTATCTCAATTTTTGACTCCACAAATGAAATCTTCGACGAAACCAAATAATTCAGAGGACACTCAATATATCTCTTGGATTAACGGAATGTTAACCATAAGAGACGACGAAAAGGTCGACAAAACATTTATCAATCAAATGATTGGCGAATGTTTCGGTCCTAAGAAAGCGAGTCTTAAATTATGTCCGACAAAAGAGAAGATGTCTGCCGACACTTATAAAGAAGACTTAAAATGGAATCTTTTGAGAACTTCTGCCAATGCTTTGTATCGATCCAAAGATAATTTGAGTTTTAATCGAAAGATAAATTCCGAGATTCAGAACGAAAAGTTCACTGTTCGTAAAGACAGGTCACTTCACGCGGACATTAGTATTCGGAAGAATATAATGGAATTATTGCTTTCGTATAACAGTCTTTGGCTGAGAATTGGTTTGGAAACCATTTATCAACAGAAGATTCCAATCAATACTCAATCTATGCGCTACAGTTTGGGACAATTTATTGCTCAAAACCTTTTGGTGTCGAAGGAATTGACTGCAAAATATGGTCACAAAACTGTCTCTAATTTCTTCCAAAATGAACAGCATATAAAAGAGGCCAATAAATACATTTTATTAAAGTTTATGCTCTTGGTCAACTTTTTGGATCGCGGAAAACAGGGTCGTCTCATTGAACACAACCCGTGTCTGTTCCGCAAAGATTCAGCCATCAAATCAACTCTTGATTTAATTAAATCGTTTGGTCGCGATTACATCACAGGAGTGGGAGATATTACCAAACACTTGAGGTATTGCGGGTTTTCTATGAATTACATTCAGACCCCAATCGAAGAATTCAATTTTGAATGTAATAATTTGGCGGTTGATCTCAGAAATGGTCTTCGATTGACTCGAATGACAGAAATAATTACTGAACACAAAAACCTTTTACCGTCTCTTCTATTTCCGGCCGATAATATCACCCGAAAGTTACATAACGTTGAGGTCGCTTTGAAAGCCTTAGGAGAACTTGTTCCAAAAGGCATTGTTGCCAAGGATATTGTGAGCGGACACAGGAAGAAGACCTTCCAGTTATTGGATGCCATAATCTTTAAGTATAGAGAAGACCAAATTCTGATGGAAAAGAAGCGTTTTGAAGAAAATGTTGTATTCATTCAAAAATTATTCAAAAGTAGGCGTCAAATGAAAGAAGAAAGACATCACTTCGAGAGACTGAAACACTTCACAATTATTTTGCAAAAACGATTCAAAGAAAGAAAAACCTTAAGAATTGAAAGAGAAAAACAACTTATCGTTGAAAAGTCTGTTCTATTGATCCAAAGAAGATTTAGAGCCAATAGACTAATGAAAATACAAAAGAATTACTTCCAACGACTCAAACAACCGGTTATTTTTATCCAAAGAAAGTTTAGAGCGAATCAATCGATGAAATATCAAAGAACCGAATTTCTGAAATTAAAATATTTTACGATTTGTATTCAAAGACGTTTTCGAGGGAACAAACTTATGGTTAGAGAACAGCAGAAATTTCAAGCGATTAAATCGGCGGCGATTCTCATTCAAAGGAAATTCAGAGCCAATAAAGACATGAAAATAGAGAAACAAAATTATCAAAGACTTAAATTCTCTACAATTGTTATTCAGAGGAGGTTTAGGGCCAACCAAAAGATGGAAAAACTCAAACACGAGTTCCAAAGGCTTAAGTCAGCGGCAATTCTGATTCAGAGAAGATATAGAGCCAAACAACTCATGAAAGAACAGAAACAGGAGTTCCTTAAACTTAAGTCTTCAGCGATTGTCATTCAAATCAGATTCAGAGCTCTTAAAGAGATGAGAGAACAGAGACTTAATTATCAACGAATAAAATTAGCGGCGATTGTCATTCAAAGAAGGTTTACAGCAAATCAAGAGATGAAAAAATTCAAACATAGTTTTCAAAGTCTCAAATCGTCTGCGATTTTAATTCAACGAAAATATAGAGCCAACAAACAAATGCAAAGACAACAAAACCTATTTATTGAACTTAAAAGGGCTTCAATTGTGGTTCAAAGAAGATTCAGAGCCAACAAAGAAATGATTAGAATTAAACAAAACTTCGAAACCCTTAAATGGGCCGCAATTTTCATTCAAAGAAAATACAGAGAAAATGAGAAAAAGAAATTAGAGGCGACTCGAGTTAAAGGCTATGATTTTAATAAAGGTATAGACTTTTCAGCTCTTCTCCAGACATTTATTTATTCCGGAGTCGGAGCCACTAATTTTGGTAAATCTCTTCAACTTATTGAACAAATGGTAAGCCTTTCCTTAATTTCAATGAGTTTTTAGTATAATTATATTTTCAGCTGAAAAGTCGTTTCAATTCTTTTGATCCATCGATCGGTCGTTCAAATGGTTGTTCAATAATTCTGGGCTATGAATCAGAAATTATTTTAAGTGGACTCAGAGATACCATTCGATTCTTAGTTCAGCACAAAATGGTTAAGAAATACTTATTGGAAATATTATTGTATTTATAAATTGATTTAATTTAATTTACAGATCGATTGCATTGTGACCACTGCTGGCGGTATAGAGGAAGACATAATCAAATGTTTTGGTCCGACTTATGTCGCAGATCTTAATTATAATAAAAGTGTTTTAAAGAGTGAAAAATTGAAAAGAATTGGAAATATTTTGATTCCTTCAGACAATTATTCAAAGTTTAATAAATGGATTCAACAGATTTTCGACGAAATGTTATGCAAAGAAAGAAAAGCCGACAGTCAGTGGTCGATGTCTGAAATCATTACATTTTTGGGTAAAAGGTTGGAGGACGAGGAGTCCATCTGTTATTGGGCGGCTCGCAATGGTATCCCTATATTCTGTCCGGAATTGACTGATGGCTCGTTTGCAGATTTAATTGGTTTATATAAAAAGAAAGGCTTAAACCTTAATGAAAAGAATGGTTTGACTTTTATTTTAAAATTTTAATTTTTTTCCTAAATATTTGTCTTTTATAGTCCTTAAGGGAATTAAATCATTGGCAGTGAAGACCCAGAAGTCAGGAATGATTATATTGGGCGGAGGTCTAGTCAAACACAAAATCTGTAATCTAATGGTTAGACTAAAACACCTGTAAAACAATTTAAACAAATTTTATTATTTAGCGAACAAATGGAACACATTTTTCTGTATTCATAAACACTGAATCTGATGGAAGTGATGCCGACACCCGACCCGATGAGGCCCTCTCTGGTGCTAAAAATATAAGAGTTAGACAATCCGTTAAGGTTTATTCCGACCCTATTCTCGTATTTCCACTTCTGGTGGCGGAAACTTTTGCCAAATATTATGACAAAAGGTATTGACACTATTGTAAGCCTCACAAACTTTTATTATTTGTTTCGTTTAAGTGTTTCGAAAATAATTTCTTAAGAAGTGTGGGATAAGACAAAAGTGGTCTATGATTTCAGGTTATATAATACCTGTTTTAAGAAATCTTTTACCAAAACTAATAATTATTTTCTATAATTTGTACCTTATTTTTGATATTTTATTATAAATAACTTTGTTTTTATATTTTTAAAAAAGTATTTCCTAAAAGTGGGAAAAAATACTTTTTTTCTTAATTTTTTTCATTTTCATTAAAAGTGAATAAATTTTAATATTTAATTAAATGTGATTTTCATTTGTTTTTCATAAATGATTTTAGAAAATATCGTTTAATAGATTTATTGAAAATCAAAGTTTACTCAAATGAACAACAAATGAGCGTTTGGTCGTCCATTTAATAACTCTTAAATAATAAGAATTTGAGGCCAAACAATGATTTTGATTTCATACCATTTATTGTATCCTTAATTTGATGCGATTTTAACCATTTGTTTAAAAAGTACTTAAAAAAACAATTTGAGTCAAACATTGATTTCGAGTAAAATGACTAAAAGGGAAGTCAATCGGTAACATAAGAGCACATACTCTATGAATAGTCCCCCAAATTATATGAAGAAATGTCCCCCAAATCTATTTCTCTTTCCTTTTCCTCTCCAAACGTGTGTATCGTTTGTTGTATTTTGAATTCATTTGATTTCAAATTAAAAGTTTAGGTAATATTTGTTATAATTAATGGCAACGTTAGCAGACGAGTGGACAGATAGTCCAGCGGTGACCGCAGCCGCCGAACCGCTCGAAATTAAACTTTTTGGGCGCTGGAGTTCAAGTGATGTTCAGGTGTCGGACATCTCTCTTACCGTAAGTTTTAGTTAATATCTTTAAAGTGATTATAATTTAATCGATAATTATTTTTTAAGGACTATATCGCTGTTAAGGAGAAATACGCCCGATATCTACCGCACAGTTCGGGTCGTTATGCGGCGAAACGTTTCCGAAAGGCTCAGTGTCCTATTGTTGAAAGACTAACGAACTCAATGCAAATGCACGGAAGGAATAACGGAAAGAAATTATTGGCCGTTCGTATTGTGAAACACGCGTTTGAGATAATACATTTACTGACCGGCGATAATCCGCTCCAAATCCTCGTTAACGCTATCATAAACAGTGGTCCGCGCGAAGACTCCACTCGTATCGGACGCGCCGGTACTGTCCGACGACAAGCTGTGGACGTATCGCCACTCAGACGAGTAAATCAGGCCATTTGGTTGCTCTGCACCGGCGCTCGTGAGGCTGCCTTCAGAAACATTAAGACAATCGCTGAATGTTTGGCCGATGAGTTGATTAACGCCGCGAAGGTTTCAATTTTTCAAAAAAAATTTATTTAATTAATAACTGTTTTTGTGGTGTTTTTAGGGCTCTTCCAACAGTTATGCCATCAAAAAGAAGGACGAATTGGAAAGAGTGGCCAAATCTAACCGATAAATAATTGATTGCATTAATGTATTGATAATAAGATCTATAAATTCAATACATTTTCCAATAAATTGTATTGTTTTTTGAGATTTTAAATAAAAGCTATGATTTTTGAATTGATTTTATTCGTGTCCTTTTCGGTATACCTCTTGTAATGTTTAATTTTAAAAAGAATAAGTAATATGACAAAAGTAGCAATCTCATTTTAATAACTCTTGTAATGTGTTTGTAGTGAAACGTAATTTATGTGAAGTAATATAAAAGTCATGTGTTTTTTGTTTTGATTCAAAAGTTTTGAAGTCTTTTTTTAAATGATTTCCTTTTAATTCTTATCAATGAATTCAAAGAATTTACGAAACTTAAGTAAAGGCAATGATTTATTTCATTTGTTTAAATCAAATCAAATTCAAAAGTGTCGACCATTTATGAGACAATACTCTTATGGAACTAAATCTAAGAACTCAGGACTCGCATCGAATTTACTTTTGGTTTGAATTCTTTTGAGAAACAAAAACTGAATTGATTTGAATCAACAGATCATACCTTCGGCCACATTTTGTTTGGGCTGTTGGCAGGTCTATAGAAGACAATGGAAACTAAATTTGATCGACAAATTGGAACAATTAATAAAAGAACCGCCGATTGATTTTCCCGAAGAGTTAATAAACTTCATTAAAGTTTGTGATAATTAATGTATTTGTTTTGCAGTTTAAACGAATTGAATGAATTAGAGTACAGAAAAATAAGACTCAGAGGAAGGTTTGATAACTCCAATGAAATGTTTATAAGTCCGCGTTCTTTACTTAAATCTGATGAACAACCGATGGGTTCCATATTTAGTGTTAAGTCAAAAGATTCGTTCGGTGTTTGGGTTATAACACCCTTTGAAGTCAAAGATAGGAATATAAGGATTTTAGTAAACAGAGGTTGGATTCCCAGAACTCATATCGAACAGAGCTCTCGATTGAGTGGTCAGACAAACGAAGAAATTGAATTAATTGGAGTCATTCGAAAAGCAGAAAAGGTTTACATATTTTCAATTAAAATGTTTTTGATTTATACCAAACCAAACCTTTGATTTAATAGCGACAACCGTTTGGCCTAAAGAATGACTTAAACTCTAATATTTGGTACTACAGAGACATCGAAGGAATGGCACTTAAACTCAATTCTTCTCCCATTTTGATTGACGCAGACTTTGACAGTACAATAAAAGGCGGTCCTATCGGTGGACAGACCAGAGTTTCGCTGAGAAATGAACACTTGTCTTATATCATAACCTGGTATTTAGAACTTTGTTTTTGTGAATTTCTAATGGATTTCTATTGAAGGTATGGCCTCTCCATTATAACACTGTATATGTGGTACTCAAAGGTCTATAAATGGAAACCAATTTTATAGAAATGGATTAAAACTAAAGTCATTACGATATTAACATTTGAATTGAATAATTTTGAAACTATAGTCTAAAATTGTTATAAAGTGTTAAAAACAAATTTATCGGTTTATGTTATGAAAGGAGCGATTAATTAAATATTCATAGAATGATATGAGAGTCGATTAAACTATAAAAGAGGAATAAAGGGCTCAAAATTAGTGATAAAATTGTAAATCAAATGTTAATCATTTGATAAGTGGTTTAGAAAAATATCAGATGAAAAGTTGTCACATAATATATGAGTGAGTGTTGAGGGACTGTCAATGTATTACGTATTGGATTGCATGGAATGAGTGCATTGAATGCATTGAAATGGAGAGAACATTGAAGTCAAGGCCAACGGCGGACACAACACAACGTCTATGCAATGAATGTAATGTAAGGCCAATACAACACTCTGTGGACTACGACTACATTGTTTGGAAACACTCAATATATTTGAGTACAAACTCTATTCAATTAGTGACCCATTAATACCATTAATTAAATGGATGTTCACGAGACCACTGGTAAGTGTCGACCCTTTCGCCACTAAATCTTATCTCGAGTCCAATATTTACTCATTTATTAGTGAATAGTAAAAACAATTTCATTATTAGTATTAGTATTGAGTGTGAATGCATTCAATGCATACAAAGCAAAGCCAAGTCTATGGCCTCGACTCCAATGACTGCACAGACGGTCAATGACTTAAGTCTATTGCATTCAAATTAATTTTTACTTTAAATATCGATTTTTCATTCATTTTTCTTTTAAAATCTAATGTTTTGAAAATATTATCGTTTGTTTCAACAAATATAGCATTCATTCAAACTATAAATCTATGAATTTGTCGTTCAATCGCTTATCGTTTGTTTGTTTTCATTGATTTCTATTTTGGCTCAAAATACAAATCTTTACATTTATTACAACTAATTAAAAGTTTCACTTATTTTGCATTAAATTAATTTAAAGTTCAATTCTTAGGCCAAACATTACTTTTAGTAAAATCAAAATATTATTCATTATTAATGAGATATACTTTTATTGTAAACAAATATCTGACAACAAAAACAATTGAATGTTGTTTTGGTCAGCAATCAGTCAGCAATCAATTAGTCATTTAGTCTGCCATTGAAATCAAGTAAACTAAACCTAAACTAAACTAGTACAGTGAACCGGGGCATCAACATTTCCCATGTGACGAGTTAAACACCAACTTTGCTATTTGTGCTCTCTTATATTATCATGTTAGTTTAGTTTTTCACCAAAATTTCCTCTGAAATTCTCATTTCCTCTAAATTTTGTTGAAATAAAGAAAAATATTTTATTGCTTTAAAAGGATTTAAAAATTAATTTATAAAATAATTTTATTTCTGACAAAATTTCTAAAAATTGATTTCAATATTTATATATTTGTATGAAAAGCTTCAAACAAATGACAAATTAGTCTAATTTTATTTGATTTTATTGAAGACAATATAATTATATTGTTTTTTCTAATCAATTCTTCTTTGTTTGCGATAAATGAAATCAAATTGAATTGTCGGCAATCAATCAATAAAATTGAGTTAAGAGTTAGTGTCGACTCAATTATTAGACTTAAGAAAAAGACGACTTCAATACATGACTTAAACTTTTGTAAATAATCTGTCAATCAGTCAGTTGTCAATCAATTCGTAATTTTTTTATCAAAATTTATATAAATATTGAAATAAAATACATTTTTTCTCTCAATTAAAGTTTTGAAGCCTAACGACTGTTAATGAATTCCTTAGCATTGAGTCAATGTTTAGTCCAATAGATGTCTCTTTAGATTCGTTTCTCATTTTGACTCAACAAGAATTCACTGCTTTTCTCACCGAAAGTCTTTTAAATGACAAACAAATGGCAAAAACTAGAAATAATGAACGACATTGAAAAATGAGAAAACTAGGAATGGGTTAACATTTTCTCAGTATTTTGTTAAATACGTCTGTTTAATGTCAATTCGCTTACAATTGTTCAAAAAATTTCAAAATAAATAGTTTTTCATACAATCCGTCAACTTTTCACTAAATTATTGCAAAGAATTGCGTTTTTTTAAAAACGCATAAAAATCACTTTAAAACACTTTTTTGAAATTTGTATAAATTTAAACTTATTCATTGAGTTATCTGATTTATCTGAGTTATCTTGATAATGTTAATGGTTATTGCAATAGTAATGGCTATAATGAATGACTTCACTTCTCATTTTACTTCTTAATGTTAGGACTTTATTGTTGTCTTGAATTTTCTAAATAATTGATTATATGTAAAGAAATTTGTTAGTTAAGTAGATGAGCTAGCTCAATTGAGCTCAGTTAAGTTGAGTTCATAAAATAATTAACAGAATATAAATAAAGAATGGGATTCATTGGGATATTGTGATAAAGTATTGGGCAATAGTTATGTCCGAAAGGTATGGGCAATGTGTTAGGCTTTTAATCTGTTGCTTAAAGTTTGAATCCTATTGAGTGAGCAGTTGTGCGATGACTCGAACCCATCCAATGAAATGGATTTGGCGCTGACTTACGGAGTGAGTGCTGTCTGACAGCAATACTAAAATTGATTCTAGTTTTCAAACTTATGTAAGAATAAAAGTAGAGATGAGTGATGTTAGTGGTAGTGATGTTAGTAGTGATGTGAATGTGATGTGAATCCAGTTTTTCTCTCATTAAAACTTATTTTGCTTCAAAGGATAGCCTCTCTTCTATTGCCTCTATTATTACTTAACTGTGATATTAAAAAGTGTTATTAAAAAGTTCTAAAAAGTATACAAATTTTATATGAGTTATAGTTATATATGTGTTGTTATATATCTATTGATATCTATAAATAAATTGTATCGATCGCCAGACAAACAAATCTGAGAATAAGTCTCCTCGAGATATCGGTTGAGTAAAGTGAACAGGCTAAATTATGTACAAAAAAGAGCGACCAAAGTTAAGCGTCACTGCATTACTTTATGGTACGCAAAGTCCTAATACTTGGCTTCAACAGCACTCAGGTATGCAATCCTTTGCTAATAAAGCAAATCCTTATCCATAAAGAATGTAATACTGTTTTTGGAGGAGGGCTTCAGTCATATGAGTGATACAAATAGTTTTTACTTATTTTCGGGTCAATGGTTTCATATTTGATAATTTGAGTTTTGTCCAAGGTTGCCCAAGCTAGATTACTCATTTTAACAATAGCTATTTAATCATTTGTATTTACTCATAACTAACTATCTAACTCCAGATAGCGAAGAGTACCTGCGCTACACAAGTAAAGGGCTCTAAAGATGATTCTGTGGACTGTCCCGAATAGAAAAATTCTTTAGGAAAAAATTCATTGCCAGTCATTCAGCCTTTTTCTAGTCTTAAGTTAATTAGTAGTCTTCTATTGAAGCACTTTTTTATTTTTAGAGGAAATTTTGCTTTTTTTTTAGATTTCGTTACTTTTTTTATAATCTTTTTTCGTCTGCAAAACACTAAATATCGATAAAAACAATGAAAAATGTTTATCGACTCTAATATAAAGTAATTAAAAAACTTTTTAAAAAAGTATTTATTAATTGATAAGCATTTGTTGGGCAGAAGTGAGGCTGACTTTCACTGTGACTGCAAACACGACTCGATAATTGATGGCTATATTGTGTTGTCGGGTCTCGAACTGAATTGATTAGATTTTTTTGTCAGAATGCAATTGAAGGTCAATTCAGTGTTAATAAACAGTAAAACAATCGAATGGCGAATAAGTTGTGAAAAGTGTAAATCGTATTATAAGAGATAATATCCATTACTGATGAGTACATATTTAGAGCGTACAGATTCTCAACTTTTTAATATGGTTTAAGTCATATAAAAGTTATAATGTTTTACGATATGAAGGTTAGTCGGTTAGCAGTACTTATCATCCCTCCCAGCTATTTATGGATCTGAACGATGGCTCAGCCTTCAAGCCGTACACTTGACTCGCAAGACGAGAGGCCATCGCTGGCATCGTTCAGCTCTTTATCGACTCTATCAGACTATTTGTATTAGAGTTGTGTTCGCTTTTCAATTACAGTAAATGTCTTATGTATGGCATTGAGTTCTTTCTTTACAACACTTTTTTCTCTTTGGAATTAGCCACAAATTGGCAACAATTGTGTTCTGAGTTGAACACAGGTTGTTAGGAGGCAGTCAGGAGTTGTCGATCTCTCCTTGTCTTTAGAGAGAATTCTCTCAACTAATGATCGCAAGTTTTTTGCTTTTTTTGACTATTTGTGAGTTTAGTTCTCATTATATGACATTCAATTCTTCTTACATTAAATCGTTATATAATGTAAAACTTGAAATACAAGAAAACAAATTAATGCAAAAGAAAGCGACAAATCAAGTAATTGTGCCGAAAGTCGATTAAAACAATATTCAAAAACCTATAAATAATTTATTTTTAATGCCATTCGTCGCCAATTAATGAAATAATGTATATAAATGTAAGGAATAACTCCACTAAAAAAGTATTTTAACTCAAATGTTATTCTCAATGAAGTAATGATAAATAATTAGCGAATAACTTATGAATAGCTATGCATTGGCACACCTTTTCAGCTAAAAACGATAAAAACTTTACTCATACTTTTCAATCGACCCGTTTTTTCATATAATTTTATTGACAAATCTATTAATCGTTTAGAACTTTAATATCGATTCCAAAGTTTATTGAAGTGATTGAATCCATTGTTTTATTGAAGACAAACTTTATTCGAAGACATTTTCCTCTTTTACTTTGGGTTACCATTGAATCTAAAGAATTGATTCATTAGAGACCTAACTTCTTATACAAAACCCTTTAATTGAATGGCAGAGATGGGGAAAGAGTACGATCCAAACCCGATTTGTATGTCTAGTATATGATTGTCCTTGAATGTGTCACGCTTAGAGCCAATGCCATAGAAACGTTACGATAGAGACAATCGTTTGGATTCTGATTCTTCTCATATGAGTGCTATAAACAGTATTTACATAACCGACAGAAATGGCCTTCGATTCTCATTGACTCAACTTTTTTCGTGTGGGTGACTGACTATATCAGTATATTATTATACATATCGCTGTATATATATATTGGAATCGTCTCCATTCCACTCCTATTCCTCTACCCCTTCACATATATTCATATATTCTTTAAAATGAAAATAATTGTATTTTTGCCAAAAGCATCACTAAATCATTACTACTCTTTGTTTATAAATTGGGTTCTATTTTGCGCACAAATTTTTGTTGAAATTTTGTGTAAAAACTCTTTTTTAATGCTTTGATATGCATATCATTTATTTATAACTTAATTTTAGTTTTATTTCTCTTATCTGTTCGTTAAGTTCTGAATATTTGTGATCTGTTAAGAAATGTAGTTCATTGGCTTTGAAATGGAGAACAAATGGCACCAAAAATTATATTAAGATAACAAACAATTTTTTCTCAAAACTATCTGTTTTTCAAAAGCTGTTTCTCTGATAAAATGTATGACAAGAAATAAAAATTTAGACTAAATATAATTTTCTGTTAAAAACATAAGAGTTTTAATACACAGAACTATAAATTAAATGTCATCTCATTAATCATAAGTCCTTATTAATTGCTAAACAAAACCCAATGAATTTCTTCCAAAACTTCCATACCTTTCAAAACTTCATAGCCTCGAAAAATTGGTTTTCTCTCTTTTTTCGCTCTTAAACCCGTTTTTATCAGAAACGCTGACACAAAGCCTAATATATGTGTGATTTTACGCAATAGTTTTTCCCCCTCAAAGAGTTTAACCCATTCCTCTTATTTTGATTGAGAACCTTAATTAATGGCAGACATCGTGTAATTAGTTTTTGTTTCAAATAAGATATTCTAAAATATTTTCTTTTAATAATAGCGTCGAACGGAACGGCAACCAATGGCTCGAATGTAACTCCGACCACAAGTGGATCTCCATCCAGTACTATACCTCAGTCGCCATATCAGAGCACACTTTCCAGTAATTACAACGGACCGGCCGTCTCATCACCTCAAGTCTCATCCCCACAATCCGGTCGATATCCACCGAATCATCCGTTGAGCGGTTCTAAACATTTATGTTCGATATGTGGTGACAGAGCCTCCGGTAAACACTATGGAGTTTATAGGTTTGGCGCTAAAAGTTTTTTTAAAAAAAATTATTTTTGATTTATTTATTTAGTTGTGAGGGATGTAAAGGGTTTTTTAAAAGAACGGTCCGAAAAGACTTGTCCTATGCGTGCAGAGAAGAACGAAACTGTATTATTGACAAAAGGCAACGAAATCGATGTCAGTATTGTCGATATCAGAAATGTCTTCAAATGGGAATGAAAAGGGAAGCCGTACAGGAGGAACGGCAACGTACTAAAGACAGGGGTGAAAATGAAGTTGAGAGCACAAGTAATTCACATCACGATATGCCCATTGAACGCATCTGTGAAGCAGAACAACGAATTGAACCCAAAAAAGATGAGGTATTTCTTTCACTTCAATCAAATTCAATGACTGACTCATTGTTTGTGAATTTATAGCAACCGGTGACGAGTATTCTTCAGGCAGCGGACAGACAGCTCTACCAATTGGTCGAATGGGCCAAAAATATCCCTCATTTTACAGATTTACCGATTGAGGACCAGATGGTTCTTCTTAAAACCGGATGGAATGAACTCCTTATCGCCGAATTTTCGCACCGGTCTATGAACGTTAAGGATGGTATCGTTTTTGCAAATAACATCATTGTTAATAGACCGGGTGCTCACGGGGCCGGAGTCGGTACTATCTTCGATAGAGTGCTCACCGAATTAGTCGCAAAAATGCGTGAAATGCGAATGGATAGAACAGAATTGGGATGTCTTAGGGCTGTTGTTCTTTTTAATCCGGGTATGGCTTCAGATTTGTTAGTCTTTTGAACTCAATTAAAATGTTTTCGCTTTCGTTTGGATTTGATTCAAATGAATGAAAACAAAAATTCAAAATTTTGATAAAAATAGAGAATATTTTGTGATAATGACTCAAATTATTGCTATAATTAGTGTAAAGTTTTCAAACATTTCTCTAAATTTTTTCTTTAATTTATCTTTTTTTGGTAATTCATTGAAAAATATATGAGTCAACAGAAAAGTTAAATAACTCTTTAAGTATTTCGTTATTTTCATTTCATTTCTTTTAAAAATAGAATCCATTATTTGGACGAAATTCAAATGAAAAAAATTAAATAAAATTTTTGTTTTTTATTTTGTATGACTCAGAAGCGAAAAATCTGAAATCAGTACAACAGGTGGAAACACTTCGCGAAAAAGTGTACGCCGTTCTCGAGGAGTACTGTAAACACAGTTATCCCGATCAGCCAGGTAGATTCGCAAAACTATTGCTACGTTTGCCGGCCCTCAGGAGTATTGGTCTCAAATGTTTGGAACATTTGTTTTTCTATAAATTAATGGGAGACTCCCCTATCGGTAAGAAAGAAGCGATAGGTATGTGTCACATAATCCGCTGCCCAGTCCTCTGTCTCATCTATGCCTCACTTTTCGTCTAACATCTCATTGAACTTTTGTTTCGTTTATTTCAACCACTAATTGATTAACCGATTGACTCATTTATTTTCTGTTTTTATTCTAGATAACTTTTTGATGTCAATGCTTGAGTCGGGAAACGACACTTAAGATCGACAGACGTCTCATTAAATTAAAGCAATTTCTAAATTATATTCATTAATATTAATGGTTTGTTCGGTCAAAGTGTTGACGATTTTACTGTAATTTTAACGATTATTCAGTAATTTCTTATATTTTATCGACTCATTTAATGGAATCATTTATTCTGACATTTAATGACATCTAAAACACAATTGAATGCAATGTTTATAAAAACCTATTAATTGTTTTGTTTTCGGCATTCCTTTCGATGAGTATATTAACTGATTTCGAGTGAATGTCTTTAATGTTATACTTTTGTTTATAACACTTATTGTTGACTCATATGAACAGACGATCAGAACAATCAGAATAAGTTATTTATTAATTATATGACCACAAAAACAAAGATTATTAATATTATATTTTTTGGTGAAACCTTTACCACAAGAATTGTTTTCTAATTAATAGTTCAAAAGATAATATTTGACAATAGTTTCAAAGAGTTTATCAAAAATTTGAATAATAGTTGAAAAACAGTAATAATTTAAAAATTGAATTATATTTAAATGAGTGACGAAATTATTTATTGAATGCATAAGTCATAAGTTAATGACTGATTTGTTCACTAATGAAAATAATGAAAATTACTATTAATTACTATTAATTATTTGTAAATTTGAATGAAATGTTGTTTTGATTAATTGTTATTCGATTCGAAATGTGAACGAAATCGTTGGTAATGTTATTGAAAATTGATTTTTTGATTATTTGTCGAAAATGAACCACTTTTTAAATCTGTATCTCAACTATTATAGATTTTTTCATATAAAACATTTGTTAATTCATTAGTTAATTCATTGTAATTAAGTTTTAAAAATCTGATTCAAATCATTTTCTATTCCTTCAGACTTTATATTTGTATTTATCTTAAGTTTTATGAATTTGTATATAATTTTCAGTTGGATTTAAATCAATATTTTATTTTCTGGTGAATTGTAATCGAATTTCATTTTTAAGTCTTTCCCTGAATTTTATTTTGAAAAAATTGTAATTCATTTTTGCCGCGAATTATATATACGTATCGATGACTGAAGGTTTTCATTACTTATTTAATTTTCAAAACAAAAAAGTTTCAAATGATTTCATATTTGAATTTTTTTTGGCTAAAATTCTCAATAAAATCAAAAGAAAGTCAGTATTGTTTGCAACAATTCGTCTTCAAATTCATGTATTTAATTGTAGTCGAGTTCTGAAGAACTCATTCCCTGTTATTCTTATCTCAAAAGAGAGGATTACGTTTCGGATCCAGAATTTTACGGTTATATATGAAGATAAGGTTTTTATTACAATATTTTATATATCGTTTAGGCATTTATCAGTGACGTACCAGTAATTGACCCTTTCTTGACATTTAATATGACCAAGGAGAATGTGATAATCGACTAGAATTCATGGAATGTAAGTCGAAAATCGTAATTAGAAAATACCTGAATTCCATTAATTATTAATAATAGAAGTAATAAATGGCTCAACACTTCTCCAATTCTTATATTATTCGTGTATTAATGATGTGAATGATTAGCAAAATATGGTTTTTGGTTAATCATTACATCTCTAATAAATTGATAGCATTTCTTAGTCATACATATATTTGTCATTTTTGTGAGACTTGTCTTCAGTTCGTAAGTAATACTCATTTATTTTTGTAAAATTATTTATGTTTTGATTTATTTGTTTTTTGTGCTTTTTTTGTGACAAAACACAAAAATAAGTGTTTAAAAAGTCGACAACTTTTTTAGGATATCATTATTTGATGTATTCATTGAATCAAACCATTTATTATTGTCAGCTCTCAATGTCGTTAAGAGAATTTCATTTCAATGTTAAGCATTTTATTGAATAATTTTGGCTAAAAAAGTAGGAAATATTATTTTTTACTGATTATATAGTAGTGGGCTATAACTCACTTTAAAATTAATCTTTAATTGCAGTAAATTCTGAAATATTATAAAACTAAACGACTGACGAATTTCCAAACCGAAGAGCTTTTAATCAATTATAAGACTTTATTTCATTGAATAAGTCTTTGAGGCTATATTTGATTAAATCTGACGGTAAAAGGCGTTTAATTTCTTCTTGAATTGAAGTCAATGTCAAAAGCGTTTAACAAATACGTGAGGAATAAGACTTAATAGGATTTGATGGCAAATAAGTTGATCTAAAATTTCATTTCTACCATTAAAATAGACTAAACCCTTAACCAATGATTTGCCCCAAGACTTGTAAACAAGAATTCTCTGAAATTAACGTTTCATTTATCACAATTGACCATGCTAATTGCTTTCTAACATTTTGAATTATCACAGAATTCCAAACATATCTAATGAAAACAGTGTTTATGTCAATTAAATTCGTGATAAAAACGGAATTTTATTAAAAAATTATTATTATTAAAACCATTTTTCAAAATTTATAACTTTTTTCTAATAATATCTAAAAATAAGTATTTATTTCTCCTAAGATATGATCCGATCTCTGGTTACTAAAGTTGTGACCAATTGAATGCTTCAGATCTTTGTATTAATAAAACAGATATGGATTTAATAAACTAAACGTAACATTAATCTACTTTTGCCCGCATTTCAGTATTTATTATTTTTTTATTAAAAAGTAATAATTAGTTATAAATTATATTTTATAAACGATTGAATCACAAATAAGGGGTTATTATATTTTTTTTCCATAAAATATGAGACAAAAAGCAATTAATTTAAAACCAGATTCTCTTTTATCGAATCAAAAGTCAGAACTTAATTAAAATAAGTGATAAATTGAGCTATTTTTCCATTGTTGACAATAATTGTCAGATCATTTTCTGCCACAAGAATGTCAATATTGACTGAGACATTGACTTTAATTAAAATCCAATTAAAGCTGAATTAAGTCTTTTTTTATTATTTAAATATTAATTTAATATTTGCTTTAAGTTTGAGTTACCTTTAATTTTATGTTTTTTTCATTTGTTTTATGTTTTTGCGATAATCATTAGTTTTATTGTTCACCAATTGTTTAATAATTGAGTTCACGAATTCATTAAATTTAAAGTTATCGAACTGTGCGCTCAACTAATCATTTTTCCTCAAATAATTAACTGCTTTTAAAATTTATTTAACATTTTTTCTAAAGAATTCAATTTTTCGCTCAAATGTTTAAATTTGTTTTTTTCAAAATTAATTTGATTTTCTAAATGATTGTCAAAACTTTATGTGACCTCAACTCAGAATTTAAAATCAAATAAAATTTTTAGTTATTTCTTCTCTAAAATTAATAAAATTTTAGCTCAAATTAACTTTTCTTTATTTTATGAATTTCTTTTCTTTTAAAAATTTACTTTTCTTTATATAAAATTGAAAACTAAAAAAAAAAGATTAAAGTGTTAGAGAAATTTATATAACTCATAAAATATTCAGGATCACTTTTTTTTGTTAAAACTCTTTGTTAACCAAATAATATATCATTTTAGTGGACATAAAATATTAAAATATTATTTCTATTAATGTTATTAATTGAGTGAAAATATTTTAAATAGAATTAAACAAATTCTTGAATAAAATATAAGTTTAATGCAAACATTTTTTGATAAATAAGTTATTATTTAACTGATATTTCGATATCAGTTGAATAATACCCTTTTATGTCAATTTATATATAAAAGATTTCAAAACTTTTGTTCAAATCCTAAAGTAATTGTGATTCCAGTAAATGAAAGTATAGTATAAGTAATCATTATTTAACGATCAATTTTCTCCACTAATGGCTGAGTCTTTGAAATATCCTTCAGTTGATCCCACATTTGACACTCTTAACATATAAATGCATTAAATACTAAAATGTTTATGAAATCATTAAAATCTAATGTTTCAAACATAAGAATATTATTCAAAACTAGAATTTTGTATAATTGGATAAAAGTATCTCTGATTTAGTCTAATATATAATTATTTATAAATAACTGCCGATAATAACAACAAAATATATTTTGTTTTCATTCATCAGAAGTTTTCTTTTTAACGTAAAAAGTAATTACATTTTAACGAATGTTTTCCTCAAATAATCAATTTTCCAGATTTTCTAAACACTAAAATATTTTATTAAATATCGTTAACATCGACTAATTGGGAGTGAGTCGGACACTGGCCTTTCTTTTATATATTTAACCCAATTATGAAGAATACAACAAATTCCTAATAAAAATTTTACTAATAATTGAATAATGCCTTAAAACAATTTAAATGATCTTGTCAATAAAAATAAAAATAACCATTGATATCGATTTGAGATTTTTAAGTTCAGATTAAATGAATGAATATTTAAGAAAACCTCAAAATTTGATTAAAATAGAAACGAATTATGAAATTCTTATAATTAAGTTTTTGGACATTAATTGATTTAAATTTTCTTATAATTTGTTTCAAATTCGTCTTACTTCAAATACATTCATTTAATTTTAAGATTTAAAGATAGAGTTATAGAGTAAACAATTCGCAAGAATTTTAGTAAACTTTTAAAAATAACCTCAAATAGGGATCGAATATATTTCATAAATACATTTCTTTTAAAATAAAAAAATCAAAATATTTTTAGAATTAAATTACAAAAAAAAAGAGATTAAAGTAATGCAGAAAATTCTGGATTTATATTTGAGTTAAACTAAAAATGGTTTTTTCCAAAAATAATCGAAAGTTTCAATAATTTATTCTGAATTGCATTTTAAAGTTGAGTCCTGAGTCCTGAGGGGGAGATTCATAACAAGTGGAAGCGTTTTCTTTTAGTATAAAATATTTGTTAAGTCGATTGTATGCTCCAAACGCTTCGGTGAACTAAAGATATGAACTTTTAATTATTAATTCTTCACTCATTGTAATGAATACGTCAAACAAAAACTTATTATTTGGAGATTATTTGACGAGAAGTGAGGCTTAAAAAATTTGATGCCATGGATGAAAGGTTAATATACAGGGATAGGTGCGCTGTTGCACAGGTGGGACTGGCTTTGAACCAACGCCTTTCAAAAAAGAGAGAGAAAGAGAGAGAGAGAGAGACAGGTAGACAAGAGGTAACAATAGATGAATATATGGCGAACGAGAGAACAGATGGGCTGAAAGACCAGTCAATGCACACCAAATATTGTATAACTCGAGTCCATTGCTTTTGGAATAAGTTTTTCATAAAGTATTTGTTTGTGAAACTGTTTAGTCGTTTAGTCGTTTAGTCAGCTTTTGTTTGTTTGACACTCATTCGTCTCATCTCTATTCCTCGATTCGAGTCATTACTTAATCCAATACTTAAACCAAAAAAAATTATTGATTTTCATAACTAATCATTTGATAAAAACAATTTTGATTTAAGGTTTTTATTGAAATGTCATTCATTTTCATTAATATTTTTTTTGTGATTAATTACTGAATTTCATTGAAACCATCAGTCATTTTACAATTATTTGTTACTAATAAATGATATCTTTATCTGATGTCAAACTTATTAATTGTGATAATAATTTGATAAAAAAAGAAGTTTCAAATCGAATCGAATAAAAAGTATTTCGAAATTGTATTCAAAACTCTTAAAAGTTTTTTTTTCTTATCAATCGATACCAGAGTTACGAACACTTCTCTAAACTGATTGTAATAATAGTTTTGTTGACTCTTCACTCGTGAAAAATTGCGATAATTTATGAAATTTCAAAATCATTCCTTATTTCTAATATCAATATTTAATTGAAGTCTAATTTATAGACAACTATTGATTTCATGGTTATATCCGTCACTTCTGGGAAATCGTTTAAAACATATCAAACATATCAGCAAAAGTGGAATTGAGTTCCAATCAAGCATTGGTTGTTTGAAATATTCTGTGCTGTTATACGACTACATCTGTACCCTTATATTCCTGTAACTGATATCCTGACAGAAAATGTTTCAAAAGTGGAAGAGCTCTGATGGCGAACGACAATCAATAAATAGGTGCGAATCACAGGATGTCTGTTCTCCGCCTTGGATTAAAGACTTGATTTATAGCAAAAGGGAAAAGTTAGTGGATATCGTCAATTGTGTAAACTCTGTCGATGACTCGCAGACTAACTTTGAGATCAAGTCTGAGACGTTTCCAAATTCTTATGTAAAACCAGAGCTGACGAGTAGTGAACTAAACATCTCTTATATTTCATCAAAATCTGGTTCGACGAGTATAGGCAGCACTACCACCAGCACAACCACCAACACTACTACCAGTCTTTCTGTCAGTCTTTCCAATGCGAGCGCTCAGGCGTTGAATGAGTGCCAGAGTTGCCATTCCTGCTCTCACTTGCAGAGAGACGTGCCGTCCCATTGCGATCGTGAATCTGGTTTTGATATTAAGACTGAGGCTAAGGCTGTTCACCTCAACAACGCTGGCAGTCGTGTAAATGTCCCGATTGTGAGATCCGTTAGTTCCTCAGTCATAACCGGTCGGCCCTTCAGTGACTCTGGAATTCAGTGTTTAGTCAGTACTTGTGTTGAGTGTTATTTCGAATATTTAAGAAGTCTTTCCATTTCTGAATCGAATGACTCTTCAAAAGATAACAACAAATGTCATCAAAAATCTGCTCAAAAGTCCTGCACTTTAAACGATTTAAGTGACGAAGAAATCATTCCAGGAATTGTCGCCCAAAGAAAAATTGAAATTCTTCGGAGACAAGTGAGTGAGTCGTCGTTTTTGGTGCCTTCGCTCCACTACTGCCTCATATGCGCCAAAACTAATGCTTTCAATAATGAAAACTTTTGGGATATTTTAGTCAAACATAAAATGATTTGTGAAAAAAATAGAGATAAAAGTGATTATAGCCATCACTGCGAAGATATCATGGATTTAAAGACCAGTCCTCTAATCAATACCTGTGAAAGACATTCAAAATTAAAGAATGGAATGAAAAGCGACGAAAGCGACGACTTTGAGCTAAAGTATGGGCCGGGAATTGTCGATAAACTGAAACATAAGTTTATGAGTATTTCAGTACAACAACAGACAAATTATAAGTTAAAGCGGTGTTCGAGCCTTGAAAATATTTTGGTTGACTCGCGTCACAATCAGTCACTGCCATCACATCAGTATCTGAGCCGTAATAGTCCTGCACAGCCTTCACAGGCCAATGATTTACGCGTACCTCAATTTAGTAAAAACAGCGCAATGAATGTCAGATCGATTGGTGACGCAGGAAACCGATCCAACGGAAGCCAACTCTCGCACAGACTTTATATACAGCATCACAACAACAAAAATTTATACAACAGTAAGTCTTCAGCGATCGTTCCTTTAATTAAAAGAGCCAAGAGTATGGAAACATTGCTAATCAAAGATGAAAAAGATAAAGATAAGGCTCGACAACAGACCAACTGTTCGCTCAATAATTCCCTATCAAAAAGAGAAACTCCTCTTTTGAATGGAAATGATTTACAACTGACTGATAGTGTTTTGATTTGTGACAAAACTGATAGTCATAGGAATGATATTACTATTAGTGCGAACAAAACTCAAAGTCAAACCACAACTAAAACGAAAGGTATGAGTCAAGTGAGTAATGGCATCGATGATGAACTGCCAAAACCCGATACCGTGAAAACATTCAAACGAATCTTTGAGCCAACCGGTGCTAAGACTACTCCAGAGACGACCAAATCAATTGTTAATAATAACAAATCAAAGAATAATAATTATAAGAAAAGTCAAATCAATGGTAGTTTGACTGCTAATGTCAAAAGAAAGCCACCAGTTCTCAGGGCTACCAATAAAAGTGCTGCCCTTAAGACTCAAACGTCTGTTAGTAGTCCAACCATCAAATCTGAATCACAATTGCCTCAAGTGATTGAAACCATTCCCTCTCCAGTGGTTCGAACAACAGTTCCGAACGATAATAATAATAATAATAAGAATAATAATAATAGCAGTGATATTAACAAAAGTGCCAACAATTGCAACACTTCCAACGCTTCCAATAGTGTTCGAAAGCCACCGATTGCACCGAAAAGAGCTTCACTTACATTGAAAGCCAATTCATTGACAGGTATGACAGGTATGAGCGCTGCCATCATTAAGAATAACAAAATTAACGGCTCTTTTAATAATACAAATGCTTTGAAAAAAGTTCAAAAAATAGCCAATAATTCGAGTATTTCTTCCGAAAAAAAAACAGAAAAGACTCTGAAAACCAAAGTTAACGATTCGCTCAATTGTAAGACACATTTGGCTGTGAATGGAAAGAAAGAGTCATCAGATGTATGTCCTAATACTCAATTTAATAGCAAAACCGATTCATTAGAGTGTTGTGAGAGTTCCACAAATAAGTCAAAAGTCATTAAACCGATCGCTAATATCAAACCATTTACTCAAAACAATCAAATTAATAGTGACTTCAAAAATGAAGTTATTTCTAATGAACGCCAATCGGTTGATAGCGTACAGAATGGCAATGATTTGGATCATAACAAGACTAATGACATTTCTATGACAGACAACTCAGAGACTCAAATGGAAGAAAGTTTACCCAACAATAAACTAATTAATAATAATAATAATAAATGCAATAAAAACGATAACAACGAAACAAATGCCAATGTCTTGGAATCGCCTCTCATTTCAAATCTAAACTGCAATACAAATGCAAATAAAGAGTCAAACCATGAGAACAGTTCTGTTGTTGTGAACGATGAAAATGTTTCGCCAAATACTTGTGATATTGGAGTCATCAGAAGTAAAGTCAATGATTCGGACTCTCGTTCTAATGAAAGTCAAGGGGAAGACCTATCAATGCATAGCCAACAGACAACAGTCGATGTACTGAAACCCAGTCTTTTGTTAAACTCAGAGACTAATTATCCGTCAAAAACTGGAAACAGTTCTCTTTGGTCTCAACAAAACAAGAAGAAGACAAACACTTCGACGACGACAATAGTATTTGACTTCAGAGGAAAAGATGTGAAGTCGAACCTTGCGATTCATCCCTTGCCTTTTGGAGTTAGTGCTCCTCGAAAGACAAACGGCACAAATGAGAACGAAGATGACGACAATTATACCGGTTCTACAGAAATTCCACTCCCGTCGGGTATCATATTTATGGGCGAAAATGTGAGAATAGGAAAGGGATCACTTCTGTTGACTCGTAATAAGAACGTGAGTCTAATATTTTAACACTTTTTTATTTATTACTTTTTTTATAATCAAAGCTTAGGTTTGAAAATGATTTCAAAATTGATTTATTCATTGATTTATTTATGCTTTAAATTAAATTAAGTGAAATAATAGAAATTTCCAATGAATTTATGATATGGATTATCTTGCAACAATTTGCAATAATTTGCAAATATAACCTGCAAACAATTATGAATCATCATAAAAGTATTTTCCTATAAAATGGTTTGTCATTAGATAAAGTTTTTCTCACAAAATATAATTACAGAACTGTTTTGTGAACAACAAATGAAATAATTGAAACGTATTTTTATTCAGTTTTATTCATTGCACACAAAAACAGATAATTTAAAAGTTATCCACTTTTTGCCAATTTTGAAAAACGGGTCAACTCTTTTGAAGGCAAAAATTGTTTTCTTTTACACTAAAATTATTGTTTAACACAACGGATCCATAAAAGGGGTTAATCCTTATGGTCTTATGGGAGCCCCAAATCTTCACAAAACTTGACAAAAGTTGGGATTCACTAAAAATCTTAAAATTTTGTAAATCCTATGAAAACTTTTAAACTTTTCTCAGAAATGACAATAAAAACAAAGAAAATATTGTCCCAATTATTTGGCACAAAATCAAGAGATAAGTCTAATCTTTTAATGACGACATTTTTCAAATTGATTTCGACCTCAAAATAAATTTTAATGAATTAAATGAATTAAACGACAAAATTTTATTTTATACATAAAACGACAAATTTATTAAAATTCTGTTCACAAAAAATCCTATAATTATTTAAGTCTCTTCTCTTCCGTATTATAACAAAATGAATTCATGGTTTACTAATCGTCTAAAACCCCAATCATTATCCTATTTGAATGTAATGGATCAAATGAATCTAGATGACTCATTATTGATATATTTCTATTTTAAATGGGTTTTCAATTTTGATACTTTTGAAAACATTAATTATTTATTAAAATCATATTAAAGCTTGATAGTAGTAACCAGGGCCAATGAATTCGATTTTATAAGGATTAAAATGTTAATTTATAAACTTTGCAAGTTTTTGTATAATATCTGGGCTCAGGTTATTCTGGAATATCCTCTAATGGTTATCATTGAAATTAACTAAATTTATTCATTGATTAAACTAAAAGAATATATTGAAAGAGGCGTTCAAATTGTTTATACAATTTAGTGCTAATTTCTTAATTAGTTTATCGATATTCTGATCTTTAGATAGAGATAATGTCTTTTCAGACAATTTTTTTTATAAATCTTGTGATAAATTTTTATCTGATTTAAGGTTTAAATATTTTATGCACTTTTAGTGAGACTTTAAGTAATTAAATGTTTTTTTATGTATTTAATTTCAATTTCAGCGATCAATAAAAAGAGATAAAACAGAAGGAACTTTGAAATCATAATTTCATTAAAATCCAAATAAATTCAAATCTCGTCTCTAATCAAAAGTAAACTAATTTTTAAGAAACGAATATATTTTTATTAAAATAAATGTTTAGTGAATTCCATTCACTTAAAAGAGTGTTATTATATAAATAGATTTCTAAAGTTATCTAAAGTTACAAATGATTTACTAATTATTTGTTTAAAAAAAGATCGACTCAATTAACTTTCAATTTTATGTAAAAACGCTTTTCGTGTAAATAACTATCCTTTGGTGGACTCTCTCTTGGATTACAAGATTTTGGGTCAAAAAACTGAGTGAACCCATTTTTTAGACGGAAATAATAATTGTTCAGTCGAGCGACAACTCTGGTTATTGTTTCAGTTTTAATGAATTCCAAGAGTAATTCAATATAATTCCACGTCCTGTGACTCATTTCCTATCAATTATAGATGAATTAGATTAAATTCTAACCAATTAGTCAAAGTTTGTCTAAGTTTGTCTAGGTTAGTCCTTAGTTTTCTTTTGTCTCTTAAGAATCATTTACTCAGAATTTTGGTTAACTTAATCATGGATTCGGACCAATGGAGTAGTCCTTAACTTTGAATTCTTTTCCCGCATTTATAACTTTTAGTGAAGGAATTTCATTCAAAAAGTGATTCAAAATTTTAATCTTAAGTTTAATTATTTATTTCTAAAAAAGAGAGACTTTTTAAGGATATTTCTGTTTCAAAGTTTTCTGGTCGATGAGGTTTAGGGGTAACCCTTCGGCTCTGCGTTTGATAGAAAAATCATTGAACGGTAACTTCGAAACTAAGATATAACTCACAATATATTAATACTTCAATTCTTTCTTAACAGTGAAAGGGTTCCACTCAATGAACACCATTTGCTTTGACCTCTTTTCCAATTTTTACAAAAAGTTTCAATTCTTTTAGTTTAACATCTTTTAAGTTTTTTTTAAGTATTAGTAATATTTATAAACTGAAGTTATAGCAAATGTCTGAAAACTCTTATAACTAATTCAAAGAAAGGCTCAAATCATAGTTAAGAAAATAATTCATAAGAAAAAACATTTCGAAATTCATTAGAAATTCCAAAACGTTTAAAGTTTTGAGTAATCCTTTCATTTCATAAATAAATCTAACATTTATTTTGTTAGAATGAAAACAATGGTTTGTAAACTAATGATATGTTTATGAAATGCATTCGAGGCTACTTTTTAATACAAAATAGTCTTGCTAATGTTCGAGAACATTTAAAAAATGTAACCAAAAGTATTTAGACTTAAAATATGGACAAAAGATGATTTCATAGAATTTGATTACTAATTCATTTATGCAATTCATTGAAGCACAACCTTCGATAAAAGGACCTTGTTTTAGATTATTGCAATCAATTTTTCTTAGTTTTTTTAAGAATCGATAATTTCTGATTCAATTTGCAATTAATCGTCAAATTTGACGATTTTTTAAAACTAAAATTCAAATTAATATAATTTTATACTTAAATACAAATAAATTGATTTGAACTCAACTTTTAAATAAACTTTTAATAAAAAGAATAAAAATTAGTAAAACTAGAGATAAACCGATTAATGCTTTTATTTTAACTTTTTTAAGCGTCAAATGATTTCTTTAGAAATTATATTAACGTTTTATTAGAAATTTATTCCTTTTTTGAAATGTCAAACATTTATTGATTATAATTATGCGGAAAAGACTCATAATTTCCAGATTTTTGTTTTCCTTAAAATTAATCTCTGATTCATTTTGTTTCAGTTGACGATACAATTCAACGATTCTGCGACACAAACTTTTGAATATCCATCGGAAACATCCCTTTTCGATGAAAACGTCAACACAGAAGTGACGACAAATTCTGTGATACCAGACCCAACTCCTCGTATAAAATCTCTAAATGGACTCGGAGTTGCACAAGGTATTTTTTCAATACCTCATTTAGAGATTTGTATTAAAATAATACTAAAAATAAGAATATATAATTAAGAATATAATTGACCTTGCTAATGCATAGGAATTTGTAATATAATATTTATTTAATGCTTATGTAATAAATTATTAGTAATAATGTCTTAATTAGTTATAGAATAAGTATAAAGTTTTTAAAGGTTTTAAGACTCAAAACAATATATTTATTAATCGTATTATGAATTACAGGGCGTTTGGGTTCATATAAGCCGACTGTAATCGACACAACTTTTGAATTGGGAGTTTCCAGAGTCGACGCCTCTAATCAAAATACAAACATTGATGCGGACGACCAGATGTCATATGAGTCGGATTTGGTAAAACCCGCAAATCCCGACGAAACACATTCGTGGTCGACATCGTCCACAGCCTCGGACTTATTGTTCTAATATTTTACAATTTCTAAGTTCTCATCAAATATTTAAGGAAAGCATTCATTTGAGTTTATCATTGGTTTTAAATTCAATTAATTCTACTTTGAGTTCATTACAATATTTGCTTAAATACTTTTACATTCAGTCCTTAATTTCATCAGAAATTTTATATTCTTTTAAATTATTATCAAAAATAAATGAATAGAAAATATATTCACTTTATTTGTTGATTCGATATTAGAAATGATATGAAATGAAAGTGAGAGTCACTCAGAATTGTCTTTCAAGAGATTTTACTTTTAATTTGTTTAAAATATTAGCGATAAAGTGGTAAAGAGAGCACTAATGTAACTTTATGTACAATTCTGACCTAGTTCTATTCTGTTATTCGATTAATTTATCAAAACCTATTTAAGGCATTAAATAAAATTAGTTTTTTTTCTAAAAATAAAAATTTAATGAAAAGTTGATTCCATTATAAGATTTGATTTTCAATTATTAGATAATTTAAATAACGACAAAACTTATGATATTATTGTTGTCTCTGACATTTCAATAGAAAGGTCTGGATTGAAGTCTTGGTGTTTTCCGAGACGACAGTCTCGACCCACAGTATATAATCGATTGTTGTGTTCGGCCACCCCTCGAATCCAACCCCAATGCAAAGACGTATTCGTATAAATTGTTTTAAGAGATTTTGATTCTAAAACTAAAAACTGGTTATCATCGGAACAGACGGCTATCGCTCTGCCGTTGAATACATTTTTAATTCTGTAAATTGGATTTAAAGTGGAATTAGTTGTGAAGCGCTCGAGATTTGGATTTCTAATGTCTAAAAGTATGATCTCTCCGGTGGCGGTTCCAACATATGCTTCGGCACTGACTAAAGAAGACCAACAAAGAGCTGTCGGTTCGCTCGGAATAGTTGTTACTTTAGAGGCCGGCTTTTGTTTACGTAAATCCCATAATAAGATATCTTTGTCTCGACTGCACGACAAGACCAGATTGTCATCGAATTGGTTAAAAGTATTGTCCCAAATGATGTCCGAATGTCCCCATTTGTATGTCTTTATTGGCAGAAATGTATTTAAGTCGAGAATTAGTAACAAAGGATCGAATCCACCGCTAATTGATTTTGTCTGCAATCGGTCGACACTTATTCGGCAGATGTGGTGGTCGTGATGTGTGGCTGAAGCCATTTCTTCGAGTCCTTCATTTAGTTTGAATATCGTTCCGGAATCAAAACCACAAATAAAAGTTTTATCTCTTAATGGAATCAAATTACAAATTCCTCCGAATCCGGGCGCCAAAGACAATGTCGGCGAATGCGGTACACAATTCAAGTCATCGTATTTTGTGACGAATCCGTTTTGATTTAAGCCATGAATAGTATCTGAGGCGATGACTATTGAACCATCACTTAAGATATCAATTGTTTCCAAATATTGTCCAAAAGCTTTGCCATTATTTTCGTTTGTGTCCAAAGAGTCGTTTACGAACCCTATTTGTTCTTCGCTTGAATTCTTCTTCAAAACTTTCGACTGGACCTCATCTTTGGGCAAATGATGTATTGAAGACATCGCTTAAAGTTTTGTCGTTTAAATCAAATTTTAAAATAAAACAAATAAAAGGATTAAAAACACAACAATTGAGTCACTTTTTATTGTTTAGAATTTCAAGACGTCGTCTCTGAAAGGCTCTCATATTGTCAGCTGTTCTTCACTTAACCACTAATTCAAACAATAATTCAATAATAAATTATTATTAATAATTATTACAATTATTACAATTATTGTATTCCAATTTAATTTATCCCTAAATTATATCTGATTTTATTTGAACTCATTGTATATAAAATGAGTCATATATTGGATTAATAAATAAAAATGAAACGAAGGATTTCGGTCTGAAATTTTCAGAGTTAAGTCTTAAGAAGTGATTGATATCTCTTTTGAGTTGAATTGAATCCATGAATGATATTATGAGACGAAATGTCATCAAATTGTGTCGAAGACGTCCATTAGTAGTTTTGGCGATTATCTTATGTTTAGTCATTGCAAACATTTTCGGTGTTTTTATTCATCCGTTTGAAGTCGATTTCAACACAAATTTTAGTTATCCTTTAGATCTGAAGAATTTTCGTGATATCATTGAAGTGATTAAAGATAAACAATTAAAAGACAACAAATACTCTCTTATTAATAATTTAATAGAAGTACCAAGAGCAATTAATCAATATAATTATAGGTATATTATTCGCAATGAGAAGAAGTGCTCCAAATCTAAGGCAACGAAACCACTAAAAAGTGATTCTTTAGAAGAGGTGACGCTTTTAATAGTAGTGAAGAGCGCTCTCAACAACTTTGAGGCCCGAAATGCTATTCGCAAGAGTTGGGGATTTGAACAGAGATTCTCAGATGTAATCATCAAAAGAATATTTATTTTAGGCAATTGTTTGGACAGAAGTGATATAATCGACTGTCAGGACCTCATCGATGATGAGTCACAACTTCATAGAGATATTGTTTCCGTAGACTTTGTCGACACTTATTATAATAATACAATTAAAACAATGGCTGCTATGAAATGGGTTGTCGACTACTGTTCCACTGCTCAGTACATACTCTTTGTTGACGACGACTATTATATTTCAATTAAAAATCTGTTGAAATATATTCGAAATCCAATTCAAGGCAATGGAATTCCTATTATTTCATACAATCCATTAGATTCAGAGTCTTATACTTTTGACGGAAGGCTTTACACGGGTTTCGTCTTCCCTTCTTCTTCTCCTCTTCGACACAAACCAAGTAAATGGTTTGTATCTTTGGAAGAATACCCCTTCTCAAAATACCCGCCATATGTAACGGCAGGTGCTTTTGTTTTAACGAATCTGTCACTCATTGAAATGCATTTCTCGAGTCTTTACACAAAACATTTCCGTTTTGATGACATTTATGTCGGAATTTTAGCAAAAAAGCTGTCAATAGTTCCAATTCATTGCGAAAATTTTCACTTTTGGCCCTTAAGTTATGAATCCTCGAAATACTCGGATGTGATCGCATCGCACGGATTCAGTGATCCGAAACATTTGCTGCTCAGTTGGAATCAACAAAAATCTTTGGGAAACGCCTGATATAACTTCTCATTGTTTCTAATCAGTGAACAATTGATTGATTTTTTGTAGATAATCACAGACTTTAACTCCAATTTTTTATATTTATTTCAAATAAAGCTATTTATTAGTTATCAAATAAATTAAAGCATTACTTTATATATGTATTCATCACTTATTTTCAGTTTAAGTGATCCACTAATTGTCAAAACATTCTATAATTTGAAAGTCCTTCCAATTTAACTAAAGTCTTAAACTTAAAAAATGAATTCTTTACCGAATTTTATTCGAAGTAAAACTTTTTTAAAGAGTTTTAAGAGAATGAAACCATTCATTACTTTTTATGTCATTATTAGTGGGAAATAACTAATTCTTTAGTAAAATATTTTAAAGAAGACTCGAAACTATTAAACATTAAATTTGTAATTATTTGATAAAAGTTAGACATAAATTAGGGACACTTTTAAGTGAATTAACATTAATTGACTCTCAAAGACTCCATTTATTTAATTGAAATAAAGAAAATGAGTGGAAATAAATCTTATCAAATAAAGTGATAAATACAACCAATAGAATATCCATCGCTTAGAGATTTAAATTATAAGTTGGGGTCAAAGACTGCATTATTTTATATACATTTTGAAAATTTGCGATTTTGCTATCATTTATAGCTTGGATTTAATCTTACAAATAGTCTTAAAAATGAGAATAATAAATGTTAATAAATATTTCACTTTAATTTTTGTCTTTCGTTTAAATGTCTTATTTTAAGACAATTTTAGTCTAAAATAAAAATGAGTGAAAAGCGGAACAAAGAGTTTGTTCTCAGAGATTCTCGACTTACGTAAGAAAACCATTTGTGGTCAATAAAGTGTTAATTTTGTATATTATTTATAAATGACTTTTCTTTAGAGAATTGTTTCGTTCCAATAAAGACATTCAGTCGGCATATAATCTCTGTTTTTCAATATTTGTTATATTGTGTGCAACGACTGCCGCATATTATTTCTTGGATACAAAAAAGTAAGTTATCGAAGACCTGAAGAATTGGAGACAATAATTGTGAACAAATAGTAATCTAATAAAAAATTGCAGATTCTATGAAGATATTTCTTGGCTTTCCTGGTGTTTTGGTGGCTCTCGTTTTTATATTCTGTGCTTATGTTGGCTTAGAATGCAAATGAGTGCAGTTCTCATATTATATCCCGTTATAAGAATCTGGTTGTGGACACAAAATCAAAATTTCATTAATTCGAGTAAAATTCTGACTCAAATAATTTGAAAATAATGTATTTATATAACAGGAATCGCCAATACTTTGTTAACACTATTTAGTGTTTGCTATCAAATACTTTTATTTGGGTTTGGATTTGATTTTATTCTCAATCACTTTCTTTCACCCGTTTGTGTCTTTGCCTTTCTTTGTGAACAGGTATTAACAACTTATTAAAAGTATTTAATATTTAAATAAAATATAGATTAGGCTTACGATGAAAAGCTATTCATTTATTGAAGAGAACCGTAACCGCAATATTCTTGTATCCAAAGGTATGTCTCAAGACATTAATAATTGGCTTAAACTATACTCTATAGAAAAATTGTCGCTCACTTATCCCACTTTAAACCATTTTTTGTATTTTTTGGTGGCGCCGACTCTTCTTTATAGAGACCAATATGTCAGGTGATTATCATTTTAACAATAATCAAAACTTGAATTATCCTAGTTTACAATTTCTTATTTATGACAATGAGATACAAATAAAAAGTTTCTAATTATCTAATTATACAATAGTTTTAGTATAGTTTCGGACAAATTTATTTATTTTAATATTTAGATTTGTAGAGGAGTAGACGACGGCTGTCAAGGATTGCTTGACCGCTGACGTTGGGGTTAAGCTTTTCGGGACTAAGGGGTGCGTAGCTTCAACCAAAGGAGTTCTTACTATCGGCACTTTGGCCGTACGAGAGGTACACACAAATTATAAGCGTTGATTTGTTAATTACTTTCTTTAATTATTTTC
>JAQIXI010000152.1:0-33110 GCA_034700165.1 Galumnidae sp. Gr-Ori-00277 | reverse complement strand
AAATATGATGTTTTTATGCATTTTAGTTATGTTTTCTGCTATTTTACTTATTATTTACAGTTGTTTTACTCTATTTTACTCTTATTTTTCCCTTTTTACGTACTTTCACTTTATTTTTTCGCCGATGCTCTTTTAAAGCTGCAATTTACAATTTTAAATTGATAATAATTAAAAAGTACCTGGTCATACGCCACTGAAATTTTATATAAAAAATCTACTTGAAATAAGCTTTAATTTGATACCAAGCTCATTTTTATATGGAGTTCCTGCTAGGGAATCCGTGCTACTTAGTAGAAACTTTCTAGAAAATTTCTCGATAAACTTTCTAAGAAACTTTCTTTATAACAAACCTAGACTCAATACAATACTCCATACAATCACTTAATTTTAATAACAAAAGAATTAATAATAATTTAAATTTGTCTAAATTTAATATGAATGGAATAGACATTAAGCTAGGTCATAATTTATTAAAGGAAATAACTGAGGAATGAATTGAATAATCAATTAAATGAACCTAAAATTCTTATTTTAAAAAGTGTTGAATTCCAACACTTATTAAATGACCGAAACATTTAAATAATTGAATGCAATTTAAGACAAAATAAAAGCGACAATAAAATTGTGAATTCAATGTTAGCCAAAGATATTAACTTTAATGGAATTTCAGATAAAATAATATTAATGTCTTTAAATTTAACTTAATATTAACGAAACAAAACTGTCGTTTCTTTTTATTTGTGCCTCAATTTAAACGATTTTCATAATATCTCTAAAAGTAATATTCAATAAAATAGAGTTAACCTTTGATTTTTTCACTATCCTAGCTCATTTAATTTAGTTCTATTTATATCTCGCTCCTCTTCAAAAAGAAAGAAGAGCTTGCTCAATTAAATTTAGGACTTTAGGGCATAAGTAAGATGAGTTCCATTTCAATTAGAAGTGGATAAAAATACTATCTATTTAAACATATTTCGCTCTTTTTATTGATTATTTAGATTTTTTTTGTCTCACCGTTTGTAGGAAATGGCTTTTAGTCTATTTTTTTAAAGGAATGAAAAAACTGCCAAAAGTTGAAATCAAATAAAGTTTTTTTTAGAATAATATTAAATGAAAAGCGAATATAAAAGTATTATATCTCACCGTTGAGTGAGTGTTGGCTCAATCCTACAATTGGAGGCCTTTTTTTATTTTGATATTCGACTGTAATTTTATGATCCATTTTATTATAAGTTTTTTATTTCATTTTTTTGATGTAAACTCAGAAGAGTCACAAACAATGAATTCTCTCGACTCTCAATATATTCATGTCTTTCATAAATATAAATATGAATTTATTCAATGAATTTGAAGAATGTGTCGAAAAAAAATCAGAATTGGGTTTATTTTCGACAAATAAAACGGTCTCTCATTTCAATGGTTTTTACCAAAAATTTTGTAGTTTTGAATTTTAAAAATCTAATGGAATAAATTTTATGGAAATTTTACTAAAAAAGATAAAATAAAAAGTAAACCAATTCTTCGAAATTAGTATCTTTTCATTTCTCTTTTCCTTTTTTGATGGCATTTCAACTGAATTTTTAATTAAAATTCTCGAATAAAAAGATAAAATTTACGAATGATTCGGAAAAACTCAATAATAGGTTTGAAAGTTAATTCTGATGTTTGACATTAAACTTTGCAGAAAAAAATAAATTGAATTTAATGTAGAATTTGAAAACTCGAAGGAAATTAAGATTAAAAATAGAACTCAATTTGAATGCAGTTCCGAATCGATAGCGAATAACTCAGCCCTAAAGCACAACATATTTCTTAAGAATCATATGAGAACTGAATGCCTTTTATGTTATAAAATGTCTGTATTTCTCAATATTTATCTTCAAATACGAGAAATAATAACATTTCTTATAATTTAATCACTTTTTCCCGTTATTTATATCAAAAATTCTTTGAAATCTTCAGTCAATTTTGAAATATTCTCGAATCAAATGATATCCAAAATTCATGATTCGTTTCGAATTGAATCTAAGTTTCAATAGAATATTCTTAGTGTATGTCTTAAATGTATGAAAGTAACCAAGTAGAGTTTTCAGACTAAAACCAATTTCATTAAAATCCAATTCGAGCGTAAAAAGTGAATAACAGAGAAAAACTTTTTCAGACTTTTGTTTAACAAAGAAGTCAATAAAAATCGGACTAAAGATTTGTACATTTATTTGCTGTAATACAACAAAAACTGTATTATTGTTAGACCAAAGTTAGCGATGAAATATTGGAGAACTAAGTATTGCCTTTCGGCAAATATCAAACCTCTAATCTAAAGCTGTCAACACATCAAAAGTAATTAATGGTATTTCGGTTCCAACACTAAAATAGATAAGACATTGAAAGGGCTCTAAAATGTGTGATTCAATCACTAAATACAATAAAAATACCAAAAGTATAGCCCTTTTGTTTCAGACATAAAAGAAGTCAAACTTTTATCGAATGCTCCCAAAAGGAGTACAAACATATAACAAAATGTAGCTTGCTTCTTTTTGCTATTTTAATTGAATTATTCAGTGCTTAATCAAATCTTATGCGTTTAGTTCCGGCAACTCTACGCTATTTTGCATTTGACAGTTAATCGAAATTAAATAAGCAATATCATTTATGAAGGCGTAAACTGATCCGGTTAATTAAAAATCTATTAACGTTGTTTACAACGTAAAGGTATTCTATAAATAGTTTAGGGTTTTCACTCTTTTGCCTGAATTTCATTTTCTCTTTTATTATACAAAATATTCAAATATTATTGAAATATATTTTGAAATAAATGAGAGTTTTTATGGCGTTTTTCATGAAAACAACAATAAGAAGACATTCCTTCCAATAGATATATCGCCACAAAACGAATGCTAAAGACTTTAGAGCCGAGTGATTGACTTCATATTGAATGCGGTGTTATTCGGGAATAAGTTATTCGCAAAGCACTGGACAGTTGTGATAAGAAGCTTACGATCGCACAACACATGCATTACTCTATTAAAGGTGTTTCCTATTTGTTGTGAAACACATTAAAAGCTTATCGTTTTTATATTTATTGTCCAATAGTTCTGTTTGAATGTGACGGACATTATGTGTGAGGAGTGGACAAAATGGACATAAATGTCTTCGATCACAGGATTCCATCTGACAAACCGACTCTACCATTGATGCCATTAAAAAGTGGAGACAATATAATGATGTGCAAAGTGTTGGTCATAAATTTCAGGCAAAATTTGAAATGTACTTGCTTAACTTTGCTGTTTGCTTTGTCACTAAATTTGCCACTTTTGCCAAATTCAATGATTTGTTTCTATATTTTACTCAGTTTTGAGCGCTTCGGTGCCAAACATTTCAATTATTCAATCATTTTGAGGATACAATTGAATGAATGTTCAAAACTATTCGATAAACATTTCAAAAGGATTTCCAAAAGAATTTTCAAAATCACTTTCATTTTCAATCACTTTTAGGTTCAAAATATATTGAAAAATGTTTAAGAGTTTTCTGTAGTATCTCTTTGTGTTGAAAATTCTCTCAAATGGCCTCCGATTGAAATTTTTGAATAAAAGTGTATTTATTTTTTTTTCTTTACATTTCTTTTGTGTTCTTAAATATAATTTCGGTTATAATTGTGTAGGTTTTAGACATTAGGCATAGAAATAGTTGTACAATGCTCTTGCAATTTAAGCACTTTATATAAATAATGTTCACCAAAAAGATTATCCCATTTTAAAGTAGATTAATTTGAAATTATAAAATGTAGACAACCCTCATAAAAGCCTAACAGCCCGCACAAACCCTTTTTGTTTTCTTTAGTTCTCTTTCGGCAATTCATGAGTGGTTTATCTCAAATAAATTGAGAAAAAGTAAAAAAAGTGAACCATTTATGCAATTTATGGTATTTATGGTCTTCTCTTATAAAATATCGATATTTTATAAGAGTTTGATATCAAATAAAATTTGATTTTAAAATTGTTCGTTGATTTCAATCAATTGAGTTAAGGCCCTCTTATTATTCAATATCTGGGTTTAAGTAAAAGCTCGAGTAATCTCAAAGAGCTCTTCAAATAAATGGTTCGTTTGTGAGTACAATGAAAATGCATTTCTTCTTTCAATAATTGATTGCATGTTTATTCTGTATTTCAAGCCTTTGAAAAATGTTTACCAATTTATGTAAATCCAGTGAAACGTTGCGCTCAGATGTCTTTAAAGAATATATTCCTAACGACTGTTAGATTTGATTCTTGAAATTTTCTGTAAAAAAATCATTAATATTAACGATCAAAGTTTTATTCGAAGCCATGGCTTAAATCAAATGATTTTAAGTGAAAACTTTGATACGAATCCAATTTCATGAATGAAGAAATCCTTTAAACAAATAATTGAAATTTCAAGTAATAAATATAAATGCATTGATTGGACTATCTTTAAGTCCAGTCTCGACACAGACAGAGATGGATAGCAAAAGGTTTCTCTTTTGACTGCTTTCACTTAATATTATTATCGTTTAGACGTCCCAACAAACCATTGCATTCATTCGACCAGAAAAACAATGAACCGCTGTTTAAGACATATAACAGGAAGAGAGTGAAAGAGAGAGAGAGGGAGGGAGAGAGAGAGAGGGAGAGTGAGAGAGAGAGAGAGAGAGAGAGTGAAAGAGAGAGAGAGGGAGAGAATGAAAGTGAGAGGGAGAGAATGAAAGAGAGAGGGAGAGAAAGTTTCAATCAAATTCTGAGCCATAAATCCTTGAAATGTGAACCTAAGGAGGAAAAAGAAAGTAATTTAAAGCTAAATTGATTTTGTCTCGTCTTAATGGAGTGACGTAAAGATACGTAAAGGGCGTAAAGAACGTATTCTATCCATTTTTTTTGTAGAGATATTGAATCACTTTTGCAATTAGTTGAGAGTTATTCCTCTCAATATAATATTGTTGGCAAAAGAAAACGTTAGTTCGTTTACCTGACATCCAATTTGAAAAAAAGCTTCTTTTCATGCAATAAATATATAAATTGCGACTAAAAATCAAATAATAAAAACAGTGTTTGAATTAATGCCGGAAGTGTTTATTAAGTAGTAATTTTCCGATTTAACATTTTTGGAAAAGTATTACAAATATTGCCCATTAGTTAGTTATCATATAATATAATAATTGTAATTATAATTAAGAATAAGAATTAGAAGAACATTAGATAATAAGAATATAATAATAAGATTATAATCAATAAATCGATACTACAATCAATTCAATTGCATTTCAAAGAGGTTTTCAAATATAGTTTAGAATAAAAAGAAAAACAAAAAATAAATTTGAAGACAAATCTGTTTAACAGACATTTTTTTATAAGATTTTTCTTTTATAACTTTCCCCGACAATTGTTTTTATGTTATCGTTCTCTATCTTCACAATTGTTTTTTTCAATTAAAATTATATCAAAAATTGTTTGAAATTTCGAACACATTATCCAATTTTATTGATATTTTTGTGCTTTTTTTTGATATAAAAAAAATGTTTTGTCTTTTTTTTCATTTAAATTCTCCAAATTCTATAAAATTTTAATGAGTTTTTCAATTCCCTCTATCACTTTTTTTTATCTTGGTCACTAGTGTAGTGGTCACTAAACCGGGTTAGCAGGGCAATTTTAACAAACAGCAGTTCATAACTGACTTGACTCGAATGTGAAGTTTTCGTAATTTTAATTAAAAATTTTAGAATAATTAAAAAAACAAAAAAAGAAAACTCTTTTTTCAGATCATTTTTGACACAAAAACACAATTCATTAATAAATACCAATAATTTGTTATACAATCGATTGAATAAGAATTGAGAATAAGTTTTAATAAGAATTATAATCGAATTATAAGTTTTTTTTTATAATCAAATAATTAGTGGAAAATACAATCAAATATTAAAATTACGACAAATATTACATTGAAATCTCTGATCTAATATTCAACGCATAATAACTAATAATAATTAATAATTAAGTATTAATAAACGTTTTTAGAAGAAAATGCAATCCAGAGAATCATATAATTTTCAGAATAAGTTATAATAAGAATTCGAAAAATTGAATCAAGATATAATATAATCAAGATAATATAATTAAACTAATTGAATATGAAATTACAATTAAAATTACGACAAATATATAAATTCCAAAAATCTGTTATAATATTAATTAACGTATAATAAGTAGTAATAATAATAAAGTTATGCAATTAAGTGATCAATAAATATAATTCAAGAATAAGTTATAATAATAATAATAATAAATATAATAATAATAATAATGAATTAATTTAATTAGAAATATAATTAAGACTAATAATCAAATAATTAGTCATAAAGAGAGCACAATAAAAGTCAAATATTAAAATTACGACAACTATTAACGAAATCTGTTTTCACAAATGGTGTGTGGAATGGATAATGAATTCATCCTTCAAATTGAAAAGAAAAACCTTTCCGTTTCTAAAGAGCATAAACACTATTCTTGTGTTTTAGTCAAATATTTGACTTTTGTATCGATAGAGGCATTAAACCATTTTTGTCTTTGTTTTGTATTTGTAATGTTTGCTCATTATTATTATGACTTCAAATATTCTTTACTTATTTTTTTGTCTTTTGTTACTTTGTTTGACTCGTTAGAGCCCAGCGTTAGTCGTGTTCTCCAAAGAGTGAACACATATTTCTTAAAGATAGAGAAGTGGAAAATAATTCATTCTTTTAGTGTTTTCCCTTTTTGATGCTCTTTTAGTTATTTGAAAGTTAAACCATAAATGCTTTTCAAAAAAGTTAATGTCAGGAATGTTTCAAAAAACACATTAAATTGTTTTTTCCAAGAAATAGTCTAAAAAAACTTATACACAATAATAATAATAATAATAAGTTATATTATATTATAAAATGAATCCAATAATGAATGGTTTGTAAAGATTTTCGTTCGTTGAGTGAAAGAGATCTAAATATTTCTTATATAAAAAGAACAGCTTTTGGAGTGGAATGTCTTTTAGTTTGTCTTTTGAGAAGAGAAGTGAAAAACATTGAATTTGTTTTATGCAAATATTGCTCATAGAATTTCACAGTTCCTTTTTTCTCATAACTGGGAAATTAAAGCTAAACATAGTCTCCATTTTATAAATATTACATTTAATATCAAACTTTAATTTGTTTTAATGTTTAGTAACTGCTGTTATGCATATCTTTCAGTCTTTAGAAGACATTTATTACATAAATATAATAATTATAATGTGTTTCAATAGATTTTTCTGGAAATTTTCAAAAAACTATCGTTTCATCGCTCAGAGAATGTTATTATTTTTTGATAAATTCTCTGCTTTTTTCAGTTGTTGTGCAAAATGTTAGTCTCTATCACAAGAAAAACGGAATGAATTTCTGTCAAAACACACCAAAAATAAGAGATAAAAACGAAACTCAATATTGAAATATCATTTTCTTGTCTCTTATATTCGTATTCTTTCGATAAAAATCTCTTTAGGAATGTCTTTTGTATTGTTTTGTTGCAAAATAGAGCAGAAATAGACTCTCGAATAAACAAGAATTTCCTCAAAAAAAATCCTTTTACTATCAATGTGTGGCACAGGTAGTGACCTGAGTGCAGACCTATGCCACACAGAAGACCATATAAAAGTCATAATCTCTTTTGAATAGAAATGATTTCTATTTCTATGATTTTCTGTTTTTAGAAACAGAAAAAACTCTATTCAACTAATAATAAGAATTAATGGCTTTGTTTTTGAGGTTAAATCCAAAGAGAATTTTAATGAATCACAAATTCAAATGTAATGTTAAGTAACTAATTAAGTAATTAAGTAATTAACCGTAAAATTCAGCTTAAAAATGACCAAAAATTGTTTTTTTTCACTAATTATATCTGAAAATTGTTTTATATTACAAATTCTAATACAAACAAAAAACCATAAATCGTTTCATTAAATACATAGGAATCTTAAGAATCGTATCAATTGTCCAAATCTGATGACAAGTTCTCTATTAAGAGATGAACTTAATTATGGTTTTAATTGAAATGAAAGTCAAACACACATACAATAAGAATAATGAAATCACTTTTCATTTTCATTAAACAAATTGAAAGCATAAGCCATGAAATTGAAGATTAAGTAAAAATGAGTAGAGATGTGTCTTTCAAATGTATTTTCTTAATTAAAATGAGCCATATTTTAATGTTTTGGTCATTTGATAAAAAGGGATTTTCGTGATATTATTGGTAAATCAAGTCATTAATTTTGGGAAAAGTTCTGTATCTGTTTGTTGTTTGTTGTGTCAAATAATAATTATGTTTACTCTTTATTATCCCTTCCATTGGAAATATGATTAATAACGACATTAATTAATTCGCGAAACATTTTTCTCCATATTATGAGACTTTATAATAAAGTTATCTTTGCATTTCATTTCAATATCATTGAAATTATAGCTCGAAATGATTTTTCACATCTTCTCTCAGCGCTGTCTTATCTCAAAGGAGGTCCTGTTTTAAGGTCTTAATTATCTGATGTCTTAATTAATGATTGAAACGCAAGAACTCAAAAACAAAACTTAATTTTCATTAAGCAATATATCATTTGCTAATATGATAGCAGTTTTTCACCAAAAAAAAAAAAGATAAGTTATTTCCCGGGGAATACATATCGTTTTAATATGAATTTGGTTTTTGCATATTATATTGCACTTCAATGTTTGCGCGAATGCACAGCACCGGCAAAGGCCTTTCAAATCTATACTTTAATATTGTATTCAAATCTAAATATCAATTGTAAAAAAGCAGTTCAACAGAACAGAGCACTGGATTTGTTTTTTTTTGTTTCATTAAATACATTTTATTTTAAATTTTAAATTTAAGTTTTTCTTTTAAAACACACATTAATATCAATATATTATTTAATAATAATTTCTTAAACTCAACGTTCAATTGATTTAAAAAACGCTTTGTGTGAACGTCAGGCTATACACCAATTAGTCGTTAATTAGTCAAAAGCTCTTTTCATTTATGACTTTTTGTAGAGAAGAAAACAATTTATTTTTTTATCATTCGGTAAACATTTATGGAAAAGTCTTCAAATGTTTGATTTGTTAAACGAATCGGTATTACAGCCTATTATCAAAGAGTAGTGCAAAACAAAAGAGTAGTCAAACTCTTATTCAGATAAGCATCAAATCATTGACTCTATTATTAGAAATTTGTGACAAATATTTAGTTTTAAGCAAATTATGTTCAGACAATACATTATTTCCTAAAATATTGTGTTTATTCACTGAAAAAACAGTTGACTTCTTATATTAAATCTGAGATCAATTCAATGGAAATTCCAGAGGAAATAAAAACAATTGTAATTCTGGACATATTATGCTTTCTTTGACGCTTATCATCAATTATTTTTTCTTAATACCCTGGATATTCGAAACTAATTCATTTTCACTGAAATTAATAGTGATTTTTGACTAAATGTCAGAACAATTCTTAAGTAATATTAAAAGGTATCACAAATAGCCATTCATTTATTGTCTCAAAGGATATCAATTGAATTGAAGTGACTATTATTATGACTAGACTTTCCACTGATTGCAGCAAATGTTTAACATATTTAAGTCTATTATAATAATAAGAATAATCAATAATAACCAGGTTAATCAGTTAATCGACATTTGTTTTTATATTAAGGATATGTTATAATTTGAGTATTAGTTATTCAAATGGTTTTTGAAATTTCATTTATTCGTTTCATTTATCTGAAATTCATTTTCTATTTCGACGTTTATTTTTTTCAAACAATTTATCAAAAGGAAAGTGATTTTCAAATATTAGATTTTGATCTCAAGTGATGTTATTTTTGACTCAATACCGGAAAACAGATATTATCTGTCATTTCATCTTTACTTTAATACTTAAATTAGAAAAATAAAAAAATTAATTTCCTAACAAATAGAAGTAAAATCGTTTAGAATAAGGTTTTTGGGTTCAAAGCATTTGCAAAGAATCCATTGTTTTTGTCAATCATTGGAATTATATTTCAGATCATTAGTGGCTGTAATTCACTGGATATTATGATATTTTATATGAGCGATGAATTGTTTTCAAAAAAGTGACCTTTACTTCCAGTTTTTTTTTCTCAAAGACACAAAAAAAACACATAAAAACACTTTTCTTTTGAACGAATGGTGAAAATGAAAAATTTCTTTTGTTTTGTCTATAAGTAGAAGAATATGTCTGAATATATATCAATATATTTATATAATTATGTAAAAAGAATTGAGTTTTTTCTTCAAGAATTTTTTAAATATATATTTATAGTAATTTTTAGTTTAATAACAATTAGTTTTAAATGGAAGAACATTATTTGCCAAAATTATTATCATGTTCATTTTCTTTTCGAGTCTGAATATCTTTTGAAGCAATTCATTCAAAGATCGCTGTTATTTCTGATTGGATTGTTTTACTCCAAAAATTAAAAAATTCCTGTTTTTAAACGTAAATATGAAAAAAATTCTCAATAATACTGCTTTGATTTCTGCAAGGTTATATTTGTTTGCGGTCATTTAACACACACTTGAATGGTAAAATATGGTCTATTTATGAAACCCTCTCTCAGAGCCCTTTGTTTTTTTCCTTACATTTCACTACACTTTTGGAATGTATTTATTCTTTCAAAAAAAATGTATGGAAATTGAGTTTTTTGAAAATTTACTCAAATTTTCGACAAAAGTGTTCTCCTTATAGAAAAATATATAACATTTTCCAAATATTTTCCCTAAATATTCAATATTTTTTAAGTTCAGGCAAATGGAAGTCTTAATTGTTCTGTAATTTTTTCAACTAATTATTATTATTTATTATTTCCATTAAAATTCTGTCCTTCATTTGCCTAAATATTGCTTTAGAAGAGTATATAGTTTTTGGGACTAAATTTTATTTTATAAAAAAAACTGAACCATTTTTTTGGGGGAATGTTTTGACGACCGAAATAACTATTTTTTATAAATAAATTTGAATATTTTGTTGTGAAAAAACACTTTTCTGAGGCAAAACTTTAATCGAATCGATGTTTCAGTTTTCGGAGAAATGTTTTTTAATGTTTTGAAATTCATTAAAAATATGAAGTAATTTGTGCTCAAAAACGCCACTCAATTATGTGATGAAATCTTTCTGAGGATTTACTCTTTCACTGTATATATGAGTATTTGTTTAGAAAATTACGAATACGTAATGTTTTCTATTATTTTATGCTCGAAAAGTGAGTTTATCGCTAATAACCAGAAGAGAAAAATTGTGTTTTTAATATAATTTATGATAAGATATCTGTGTTTTGTTACGAGTATTCAGAGGTAGTAATGACTTAGTTTTCATTGTTTTCCCTAACATTTGGATCTTTTTTTACTCCAACCGATCACAGAATGTATTTATATATATCTTGGAAATGATCTGAAAAACTCTAAAACAAAGAGAGAAAAAAAACAGAAATAAAATAATAAATCAAAGCAACGAAAAGTCAAATCAAATTATATATATAAGACATACCAAAAACTCAAACTGTCTTTTCGGGCAAATCTCTGACCAACTGATAAGTGGCAACAAAACCAAATCAAATAAAAAACTGAAATCATAAGAATATAAGGAATTTTCTGAAGGAATAATCGATAAATAAATAAATAAATGAAAAAAACAAATAAATAAAAGTAAACAAAACTTTTTTTCTGATAAAAATAATAATATTATTGAAAATAATTTTTAAAACTTTTGTTTAACAAACAAATCATTTCGTGAAATATATAATTGAAATAATAATAATTAATAATAATAATAAATTTTATGCGTTTTTTTAACAAATAAATATATATATAATTAATTTGTTTCATAGCTTTGCCATAAATAAAAAGCTTTAGAATTAGTGTTAAAGTCATTTACTTAAAAATGAGTGTTTTCTTGTGTTTTTGAAATGTGTTTTTTAGAAAAATTAAAATTTTAAATATAAATAAATAAATGTGTTTTACAAAATACATTTTAATGGTTGAGTTAAACAAAAAAGAAGAAAAACAAATGAATTAAGAAAAGAAGAGTTAAGAAATCAAAATAAATTTATCAAACAATAGTCGTGCAAATTGTTTAGCAATTTTTCAGAAGCGATGAGCACTCGTTTTATCTGTTTTTTTATTTGTTGGAAATTTTTTGGAAAAGTTGTGAAAAATAGATTTCAAAACTTTTTTTTTTCTCTGAGAATCCTTTTTCTCTTATCAATCATTTTTAAGTTTCCTTTCAAATAACGATTTGATTAATATTTTTTGTGAATTCCTTTTTTATTTGTTGTTTAAATGAAAAGAGAGAACAATAAACAAGAGTTTGATTTTCTGAACACATAATCAACTAAACAGTATTTGGCGACTAATCATAAGATGAAGAAAATAAAAGCGACAAAAAATTGATTTATCAATGAAAGTTAGATGAGGCCAAACAGTGAACAGTGATTTGTGTCGAGAAGAGGGTCGGCACAACTCACTTCTAATTAAATTAAGTAAAATCGCAAAAAAAGTCACAAAAAACGAGAACTTATATGAAGCGAAAGAACGCCTTTTGAGGACTCGGAAGCAAAATAATCCTAAAAGTCTTAAATGAATGCCATAATTAAATGACATTTTTGTGTCGATTAATATCACTAAATAATCTGTTGATGGGATTTACGCCAACTAACAATAAACTGTTTCATAATGTGAACCGTTTTTGTGGCGTTTCTCTCATTTTAAGTGCGAACATCACTAGAAGTACTCATTTTAATGATTTCTTCAAAAAACTTAATTAAAACTCAATTAAATATAATAAATAAGTAATAAATAAACGATAACTGTATTAATGCCTAAATTTGTATTTACTAGGTAATATAGCTTTTTGTGAAACAAACATGATTTATCCTAAACGCATTGCAAGTGACTAGGTTATTTGTGTTAGTTCGACAATTGATTATTTGGTCATTTATAGAACCGATTTGAGTGCAATTTTATGATTTCTTATAAAATTTTCTTTAAATTATTTCATCAAAATATAAAATTTAAGTATAAATTGTATTTAAATCTCTTCTAAAAGACTTCAATTTGTTTATATTCTTTCAAATTTTATTGGAATAATAGTTCGGAATTGTTTTGTATTTGAAATCTTAGAAACAAAACTGAAATTTAATTAATGTTATGTCTATTAAAGCCATCGTTGGCTTCAATACTATTGTGTTTTTTGAATAAAATAAATAAATGAAATAATTAGATAAAAGCTGTGTTTCGGTCAATTAAAATAGAGATCAGTCTTTTGCGCCAATGATTAAAAGGAATCTAATATTTACTAAACTATTGATTGGCTGACATTCGTTTCAGTCATTTATATGAAACAATTAATAAATTAAATCAAAATTCCCGAACTCTCAGACAGTTTTGGCAAATGAGTAACAAAAAGAGAAATGCAATTAATTTCACATATTTTTATCATTTAATGTCTGAGTCTTTTTGTTTTCTCTCAATAATTTTTTGTTTCTAATCGATAATTGCCTCGAAATCCGTTGTCATTACAGATAATACCCACAAAAAGAGGAAAAAAATGTGCTCGAGAATAGATTGCTTCAAATATAATTAAGTATTTGTGAGTGGAAACAATTTCTCGGCCAATATTTTTCTGTTTTAATTAGTTTTTTACTAATCGATTATTATTTCGTGTATTTCTCATCACAACTTTAGTCTTCAGTAATATTTTATCAAATTTTTTGTTTTGTGAGGAATTCATATAATTTCTATTTTCTGGTTGCCATCAGAATAATGTATTTTTAGTAATAATCTCTTCTTATGATAAACTCACATAAAACTCATATAAACTGACTTCCCTTTCAAATATAGACCGGTTTTGCTGACATTTTAATGAAAGAGTGCATCACTTTTGGCGAACGCACTAATAAAATATATGATATAAGAGAAAAGACATATATTTAGTCTAATAATTAATAAATAGATAATTTGTATAACAAGAATCGCCAATAGAATAGAGAAGAAAAGAGATTTTGGATGACTAGAAATCCAATCGTATTTTCACTAATAATAATAAATAGTAATAATAATAATAAATATAATAATAATAATAATAATAAATATAGTGTTTTGGTTTTCAAAAATTGGTTTTCATTCTAGGATTGAATCAAAGCTTAATTATTAAAAGTTATGCAAAAACAATGACTTTATGTTAACGTTTTTTATGTGCGATATATTATACACAACAAAGAGAAGAGAGAATAAAATATAGTATTTATAAGAATAAGAATAAGAATAAAGAGTAAGAATATAAGAAAGAGAGAGAGAGAATAAGAGATAATATAAGTTATGAATAACACACAAAAAAAAGCAAGAAGAGTCTTAAAATACTATTGGGCTCATAGTTGACATGAATTATGAATGCCTGTACTGTAGTCTTACTAAATAATATTTTTTAAAACAATGACCCAAACAAACGGATAGCACAGAATATATTTTTTTGTTTTCTTTTTGCTTAAGAAAATGATGTTTTCAATGCTTTGCTCTTAGATTTTCTCATAAGAAGAGTTACAGACTATATGTATGTATAAATGATAGCTCTCTTCGAGTTCTTTGTTGGAGAAAATGCAAATATAGTCTGTTTTTGTCTGTTTTTGTCCTGGATTAAAATTCAATTGAATAAAAATATGTTGTTTTCTCTGTTTTCTTATAAACAGATTCATAGTATTACACAAACTTTTCAATTGTAGAGCCGTTGAAGGCATTTAACAAATCAATATATTTATATATATTTTGACATATATATAATCAAATATATATTTATATATTTCATTATATATATATACGAATTGTTATATACAGAGAAAAATTCTGTATAATACAGTGTTTGTCGAAAGACATGGCCGCCAATAGTGCTGTCATTTGACAACAAAAGTGGCAAAAAGCAGAGCATTCAATACCTTATCTTTTTTGACTATTTTTTTCAGTAATAAAGCGCACAAACAAATAGAAGAAATGTTTTTAAATGCTTATAGTCTTAGAAACTTCTAATATCGAATCGTTTTTTGTTTTTAAAAATTCATTCTAAAAGCAGTTTTACAAATATATATATAATATATAAGAGAATTGAATGTGAAAATGAATGAAGAGGTGATGCGGTTCTGGTATTCTTTTAAGAATTTCATTCTGTGTTATATGTGTCTGATGTCTGTCTGTGTGTTTATGTATTGTTTTTTGTTTATCTTTTTTTTTGCTGTTTTTTTGTGTCACTGTTTACGATGTTTTGCATTTGTTAGTCTTAAACGAGACCTGTAATACACGATTCCCGAGAGTATAGCCGTTGAGACTTTGGATGGCGACCAGTGCCTCGTCATAGTTAGTCATTGTTACGAATCCAAATCCTTTGCATTTATTTGTTTGGAGGTCACGAATCACTTTTACGCTCTGGACTGCGCCAAACGGACCAAATAGTTGCCACAGTAACGATTCTTCAGTGTCGGGCGCCAAATTGTACACGAATATACACCACCCTGCTCCATTTATAGTGGCGTTCGCCGCCAACAAAGGGTTTGTCAACAAATCTCCGGCTAATGGAGAATATCTGTCAAAATAAAAATATATATTCCTTTTAAGTTCAAACTATTTTCATTCCAAGGCTTTCATTATTTTTATATTTAAATGAGTTCTGTGACCACAACAGAGGTTTTTAACCTAAACTATAGTAACATTCAAGTGATATAAGAATTGCACAGAAAATGAATATTAAGTTAATCGATAATAATAATAATAATAACAATAATAATAATAAAGATTAATAATAAGAATAATAATAATAAGAATAATAATAAGAATAATAATAATCATATGATATAAAAAAATTAATATAAAGAATAAATTAATTAAAAAATAATTAATAATAATAAATAAATGTCACCTTGCCACCAAATGATGGGTAAAAATAAATATGAATTGTTTTCATAGAAAAATGAAATTTTGCGCTCAAATAATGTTTGCAATTAATATATGAAAACTTTTCAATCAATATTCAAATAAGCATTTGTTGGGAACGAAAATAATATCATAAAAATGAACTCAAGTAATGAACTGAAGCAATTTTGCATGATACATTGTGTGTATGTGTGTGAGTGTGTGTGTGTTTGGAAATATATGTGTGGCCTTATTGATGGGCAGAATTTGTTATTCTGTAGTTCAAGAAGAGAGAGAAAATCAATGAAAAAAGACATTTGTTTTTGAAAAGCTATGAGTTTTTCGTTTTGAAATGTTTTTTCTGCTCTCAAACCCATCTCTTATTCCCCGCCAATCACTTTGTCGTTGAGATTATGAAATATCTCTTAGTATTAAATATAGAAATAAATAAAAAATGAAAACTCTCTGAAGATTGAAAAAACTTAAGTCAGTTTTAACTTAAACTTTACTAACATTTCCTAAATTTATAATTAATGACTAAAAATAAATTTTTTCCGTCAAATTCAAGGAAAGTATAAGTTTAGCCTAAAATGAAATTCTATAATCCTGGCAAACAATTAATGGATTATACGATAAATAAATTATCCAGCAACTAATTTTTGAAAAATCTCTTATTATATATAATAAATTTCTTCTTTTACTAGATTAGATCATATGTCAAATGAATCCAAACGATTCTTATTTCTATTTGATTAATATCTGAAAAATTTTGAAACAAAAAAAGACAACTTTTGGTCACTAATCAAATCATTAGTTCTTTTTTCTCAAATATAAAAGAAATAAAATGATATAACTTTGAGTTCAATTCACTATAAATTTATTGTTTTAACGAAATATTAGTCGCAATTCTATTGTTTCGAAACCATTTGTCGAGAGATTGTCTTAGATAAGAGTTAAGTACACTCTTTATAGTAAACACTTATTGGCTATAATTATAATTATAAGTAACAGATGTATTGAATTTTTGCATTATTGGCATAAAAGTACTGTTAGTTTATGGCACCCAAAAGATAACGTTTGAAATTAAACGCTTCGATTACAGGAAAGTCCATCCATGCGTTAGAATCGCAAAAAGTCTACTAAAGGGCACACCATTTAATTAAAAACTAATGAGAAGTATCTCTATTTCAATAGACTTTTGGGTAGTAATGATGCCATACGTATGTCACTTAATGTCCTAATTTTCATTGAGTTTCCGTTCAACTCATTCTCTAAACTCATTCCCTTTTTATCTCAATTCTAACAAAAATTAATGATTTTTCCACAAAACTGTTCTAAAAATCGATAACTTCTGGATTAGAGTCGAGTTATTGGTATCGAAATACAGAAATCGTTGAATAATTAATTTGAAAAACAATTCATCGATACTTCAAATCAATTATTTTGCATTCATTTGACATTTCAGTCAAATGGAGGGCATTATATGTGATGTGTGACCGCTATTCTTCTATGTTTGTGTATGTCTGCGTTGCAACCATTGTTTGTGTGTATTACCCATACCTGGAGACCGGTGACATAGGTATGTACCTGAACCGATTGGCCGGATGATGGATGGGACCGGCGAAACGGCGCTGTGGCGACAAATATGCGGCCAATGGTGCCAATGCTTTTGCATTATTACTGGGATTATTGGCGAACTTTACGGTTATGGGTTCAGTAGAGCCCTCGGGAATAGTGTTGTGCAAATGTTTGATCGCCCGCTCAGCCTCTACGCGTTGGTCATATCGAACAAAACCTACTCCTTTGGACAGACCTGTAGACGAACAGACTTCAGCATAGAGGGCACGATCTAAAGAGCAAATCAAAACCAAAGACTAATTAAAAACCAACACAAAAGTCATACAAAATTATAGAATAATATTTAAATTCATTTCAACCAATATTTAGATTATTTAGATATTCATTGAAACGGCGATTATATATGGCTTTACTTCAAATCAATGTATTTAATGCAAAAACTCTATATTTGGTTCTCAATTCAATTATAAGAAAAAACAATAAATTGAGACAAAAAATAATATAAACCAAAAAAAGAACAGATAAAACATTACATTATTGTATATTAAAACAAATGATCAAACATTGGCCGAACAGATGAACAGATGGTTAGCTCTTTACCTGTGATGTTATCACAAAGAATACGAGATGTGATGATACGTCCGTACGGAGCGAACAGTGCCTCTAATTCTTGTTGTGTCATCGCTTTAGGAATACCGCTGACATAGAGGTTGGCCCCTTTAATGGCTTCACTGCTCGGCCGTGCAAATGACACCTAGACAAAATTAAAATATTTAGATGACCATGCACATATAAGAGACAAATTCATTTTTTTTGACCGCTTTATGTCAATTGGATAACAAGAAAAGAGAATTGAAATTAAAATTAATGAATTAGGAATGAGTGGCGCTCAGCCTAAACACTCATTTTATTTATTGTGTCGGATTCAGTCATTATATTATCGTTCAATTTATCAAAAAGGCTATACCTATGACTATACCTATGAAAATGATTCACAAAAGTAATAAAAACCGAAACCCCATTAAAATGTATTCTCATTAATGAAGAGCCAACACAAACATTAGAAACAGTGAGAGAGGACTCATACGATATATTTAATAAAGTTATGCCATATTTGATATGTCTTTTGTTATACATATTTAATATTTGGTCAAAATATATATTAATACAAATCCAATGAAGAAAATACTGAATTAATAGGAAAAATAGTCGACAAATATATATAAAAGTTTGAGACGTTTGAACAGATTTCTAGCGAATCAATTCTTTTCCGTTTAATAATTCATTTGAGACAAAAGTAAAGGTATTTCTCTTTTTTCTTTTCACTCAAAATATTATAAAACAATATATTAGAAGAATAAGAAAAATGCAAAACTGTTTTTTTGTGTAAATTTCATTTCAGAATAACTAATGTAATGATTAGATATTTGAGTAAATGTGTTGAGCATTACTTTAAAACATCTGTCTAGTGATCCAGTGCTGTGTCGATCTCTCCAATCACACATATGTTATCTTTCACCTCAATATAAACATAAGTTATTATTAATACAGAGTACTAAACACTCGAATGAATTTCGGAAAACTATGCCGTTCTCTGATTGTGGTTTAGGTTGTGCTCATCCCCACAAAAACTAACATATTTGGAGGCAATGCTTCACAAATTTGCTGATTAATTGATTTGCAAATAAACAAAAACTTAGTCCTCAGTTTTAAAGACATTATTTGAATTCTTTCAATAAATTAAAAGTTTAAAAATTTTCTTTTAAAATAAGCGATCGATTGAATAATAAATCAAAATCTTTGCCTCAATTTTGTGCCAATATTTCTGTCTTTTTTTTTGATCAGACGTTTTGATTAAATAAATATAAAAAAATAAATTAGAAATGTCTTGAAATACATAAACGTCATGAGATATACCATAAAGTTGTGGCTCTAATGTAGATATACTTTATTTAGTAAAGTGCGGTCCACTGTTTATGTTTTATATCAATTTTTATAATCAAATAAGAGGACAGAGACTGCTATAGACTATTATAGACTGCTATACATTGCATTTACTTTATTCAGACTGCGATAAAACCAACGAAATTACGGTTTATTTAATTAAATTCAGACAAATAATGAACCAAAAACACGATTTTATGGAAGAATTCAAATATAAAAACCAAATAAAATGGAAAATGTTTTCCTGTTTTCCAAATGAGTTTTCTTATCATTTGTTTGACTCTTTATTTAAGAGAAAAAAATCATAACTTATTAGAATTGAATAGAATTTTATAATTTACACATATTTTAGTTCAAATAAGTTATTCACTTCAATAGAGTTCAATAGAAAAAGGAGAGACCAGAGTTGAACTGCAGCTGGTATTGGGATTTGTTAGGAAAGAGAGGTTCGCTTAGAACAGTGTTAAACCGTTTTGACTTCACAATGGATTTTCAGTCAACGGTCTCTCTATTGAATGCAAAAATGAAAGCGAAACACAAAACCAAAAGAACGCAAAAAATATATATTTTGAAAATTTTCTTTTTTTTCTATTAGTTTTAGTAATGGCCGGTGAGGTCGACGTAAATCTCACTGACATTGAGTCTACTATAAGACTTGAACACATATATATCTTCAGTGTCAGTGTCTTTCATTTATGGCTTCAATGGTAGAGAACGATAGAGAGCGCACATTCACTCAGCACAAGATATCGGCTCTCAAATGGATGTAATATTTCGCCTGAAAGGAGTCTCTCTTACAAACTCTTGAAAAATGTTTTGCAAAGAAAGCTATCGTTCGATAGATTGAAAGTAAAGGAAATAAGAAAAATAAATTTTTATACGATATTAGCAGAACTTAAATTTAGACCAAAAGAGTAAAATCTTTAGTCATTGAATCAGTTTTTCATTGAATCCTGGAAATCATTGCATTCACACTCTATTTGTCTTTCATTTAAAATTATTATTATTATTATTACTTAAATAATAATGTATTCTATTTGAAGAGAATTCAAATGCATTAAAATTATTAAATCCTTTTCTACTGAAGGATTAGTTTTGAAAAATTATTTTGAAAAATGAATTCTAATAAAATGAGACAAATCTTGAAAAATAACGAACGCTTTAATGTCTAAAAAGAGAATTATATGAAGTAATCAGGATTTTAGTAGAAAAACATATAAATAAAATCGATTTTTCAAATAAAAGAAATATAAATATAAATATAAAGCTTTCAAATCAAAGACTATATTATACGGAAAACATTAGAAACAAATTATTTGAATAAATTCGAGAAATCCATTGACTGAAAGCCCACAAAAAGTCAGAGAAATTGTCGTCACAACAAATCAGATCTAAGGTTTGATGTGAAGAGTGAGTCATAGAAAAGAGTTTTCAAATCTAAATTAAGTGTGATTTTGAGGAACAGGACTTTGCAACTATTGCTGACACAACTATATTATCGAAAAGTCTTTAGCACTGAATTCGAGTGACGCCCTCATCAATGGTGTGCAGCACATGTATGATTCCCACGTGTATAACAATATCAGTAAATACTTATGTATCATTACGTATAGCTTTGCCATTCTCTCTCTCTCTCTCTCTCTCTCTCTCTCTCTCTCTCTCTCTCTCTCTCTCCTCTACTTTTTTGTCTCCGCTGTCATTAAAAAAACGTCACAAACGAAGAGAAAGTGTGAGTAAAACAGAGTATATATTCGAGAAAAGAGTGGATCGGATCTCAAATAGCCTTTAAAAACAGAAATGAGACACAAATTGAATGAAAATTAATCGAAAGAATGTCTTTTCAGTTGAAAGAAGTGCTTAATTTTTATTAGCTGTGAATGAGATGAGAGCGAAGAGAGTCACTATTGGGCAGCACTGCACTGACTCTCATATCAGATTCGTATTAATGGCAAAAAAAGGTAAAAAAGTGCTGATCGAAGATATTCACTGAATGTATGCTTCGTTTCCTTTTTATAATTACATTAATTTAAAGGATTAGTATTTAAAGCTTAAAGACATTGAATTTTATCTGAAATGTTGTCCTCAATCGTGTCGTTATAATTGAATAAAAGGTCAAATAATATAAAAGTTAAGGCCTTAAAAAGAAGTCATTAGTAAAATTGAATGCACAGAATAGAATAGTTGTATTCTATAGTAAAAAAGTAGCGAAATCTCTGATGAGAAGAAATGAGGAAAAGAAGTTATTTTTGGGACGGAATCACAAAATACTATTAAATACATGTAAATGTTGTAAAACCCTATTTTAGATTTAAACTCAGGCTTTTGACTCACTTTTTAATATAAACAAACGTTTAGAATGTTTAGAACATTCATATTGCATAACGATGAGCAAGGGGGTACCATTTACAACTATCAAGTTTTAAATAGATTCTTATTTTAAACATCGAAAGAAAATTATCAGAAGATATTAATCATAAGATCTTTTGACGACATTTAATATAACGTAAATTTATATTTTCATAAATAAAGTGTATATTATTTTAAACTAATTTTCGAGTAAATAGTTGTTAGCAGAGATGACGAAAGAAAGGTTTGAGGGGGTATTAGGGGAGTATTTTTTGTAAGACTTCAAAAAATTACTAATTTTTCACATAAGAATCATTTTATTAGAATAATTAATTTTAAGCTTGGAAGTTAAAGAAACAAGGTTTGAGGGATAAAGCCTATGACCAGGGATGGCGAATTACCTGTATACCCCCTGGTGCCAAAATACCCCCCTAGCACCCCCCTGGGATCGAGTTCATTTGCCTTCCCTGCTATAACCACTACAATTACGACTATCTAGTGTAATAATTATGCATGTACTAACCAAAGGAATGGTTTCTAGAGAGACATAAACCTCCCTTTCCCTCTATTACAAACAAAAGGCTATAAATTATCCGTTAATATCCAAAGAAATATTTTTCCTTTATTAGCAAAATGCCTCCAGGTCCCCTCCATTACTAGCAAAAAGAATGAACTCTTGAGAGACACAAGCCTCCCTTCAAGGAATACCCCCTTTGGCCATCCCTGGTCGTGAGTTTATTCAATTAAATTCTGGTTCAGACATTTAAGGCCTTAAAAGATAACAAGAAATTCTAATTTTACTTTTTTTCCTGACTTTACTTTAATTGTTTTCAAATGTTTTCTTTAATGCGTTTAAATATTATATAAAATTATAGAATCGATAATAAGACTAAACATTTGAAAAATAAATTTTTAAATAAACTAAAAGACTTTTATTGACTCAATTTTCTGAATTTCATTTTTTTCAGTTCTGAAATTACATGTCTTCTACTGAGACAACAAAACATGAACTCTAAGTTATATGTTATTCAAATAATAATTGAGTAAAGGAGTCGTATAACGGAATTTATAAGTTTCACCATTTAGGCGGGAATGGGGTATATTTGTGGGGTATTCGCCCCCTTTGTGTCAAACGATATGTTTTGTTATAAACGGCTCTTTTTCTTGTTTTGATAAATTGTAAGTCGAGTTTGCGGTCAGAAAGCAATTAGAAAGTGATTAATAAAAAATTAGACAAACTTTTATTGTCTTATTCTGGAGTCGCAAACCATTGAGAGTAGTGATGGCTTTGTCGGCGTCTTCTGGTCGGACATAGTTTACAAAACCGTATCCTAAGCTTTGGCCTAAGATTGGGGTAAAAACATCATTAAATTAGGGGATGAATAGGAGTTTATTTATAATTTCACGCATTTTCGCCAATGTTTTTGAGAACAAAATCTTTGTTTTTATTTAAAAAGTCATTATTTCTAAAAAAAAGTTAATTCTATGACTAAAGGGAACAAAAAACTACAAAAAGATGACTGAATTCAGACGATTAATACTGATTTTATGGGCAATCGATTGAATCTATCATTAATTTTTATTATCTCTTTTATATATTTTTCTCAAAAAACTTAAGCGAAAAGTCGAAAATCTTGTCTGTTGTAAGCGAGGGGTGCATTTGTCAGGCATTACCATTGGGAAGGGCTGAATGAATGGGGCCGGAGTGGGGCAATGCTCGTTAAGCTCGTGCCTGAGTGCCAGACGCGCGCGTGCGAGCAGTTCAGCACTCAATACAATATGCAAATCAATTGTGTTCTACAGCTGCGGATCAGCTGCAAGACTACAATCAAAATAATGGGTCAGACATGTATTCGTCTGATTACAAACTCCGGCGAATTGAAAGTAACCGAAAAATTTTTTCAAATGATTTTAATACTTTTGCCAAACGTTACTAAAAATTGGATGAACCTGAATATAATGACCCTGAATATAAATCTGATCCTTTATTCACAAATGTGAACATTCGAGGCCTTTGATTAAATGACTATTAATTTATTATATTCTAAATAACATTAAGTTCTGAATCTAATTATAATCATAAATGAGTTAAATGAGCAAATAAGCAAGGTCAACAAATTTTAATGTTTAATTAAATAAAATGTCTTTTAAAGAGACGATTGTGTTAATCGTCGAATATTTAGTAATTGAAAATCAATAGCGAAGTGTTTTCGGAACTTCTATTTATACTAAAAACTAATTAATATTAGAATGAATCACCCTGGTCGATCGATTAAATGTTAATACGGCATAAAGAAAGCTATATATTGGGGCTAATGTTTGGCAAATGTAGCATGGTAATGGTAATGGTACATTTTAAAGCAAAGGTAGGATCTGTGCGGAATAAATAGACAATTGTTATTATACTTGAATTACCGGTGACTTTGTCGCGGATCAATTTACACGACTCGACTTCACCGATTGACGAGAAGAGGCTTCGGATCTCTTCCTGTGTCATTGTTTGTGGCAAATAATTGACGATAAGATTGGTTTTGGAGTCTTCACTGGCGCCCAAAGACTGGACCGAAGAATTACTGTTGTGTAGACTTCCATTCTGTACGTTCTGTACCGGAGATGAGTCCAAACCATTCATTATAACAATAATTTATTACTAAAATACGATTCAAATACACAAAATTGAATTGAATTCAAAACTCAGGTCTTGTGTTGCGTCGAAACTCAATAATAATTATTTAATTTTCTTTAGTTTAATATCAAATGAGAACAGAATAACTCAAATATCGATAACTAAAAGGAGAGCAGAAAAGCTTAGAAACAATAAAATTATATTCCAATGGAATGGATGAATAAGACAGCGAAACACAATGAAATGGATGCACAGCTTCCCGACCCTACTATTAGTGGCACCGACACCACCAAACACCGCAACGATGGCAACCAAACGCACGTAACGCGCATTCGCCACGAGATAACAGTCAAGAGTCTACCGCTCGATACTTACATAGCACAGGGATATAAGGATATGGCCATTGATGTGGATGTGCTGCGCCTGAGCTCGAGCACAGCCATCACACCCGTTACAGTCAACTTACGCTTAGGCACAGCACAAGCACAGCGCGCACTCAACTCAATACAATCTCCACACAATTACTCCCAGAAAATGCTTTTTTGTATTACTTTTCTCTCTTTAATTCATTTCTATTTTAATGTGTTTTGTGAACACAACTGTCACAACATTTTCATTAGGAATTCCCCATTAATTCTATTTCTTATTATTGAGTTTTGATTTCGTGGACTCTTTTTTTTTTTATTTATATTTATTTGTAAAAACAAAAGCGAGTGAAGAGTAAAATAAAAGTGCATTTTCTCTTCCAAAACACTATTAAATAAGAGTGTAATTCATAGTTTTAGCTCAAAAATAGATCGATTTTGTTGGCGCACAACACAGACAGCAGTGAGTCGTTCGCACAGCACTCATACGTAAAGAGAAGCCGATTCAAAGCACTAAATATTTTGCATAATATCCTACACAACACTAATACCGCTCCACTCAATGTATGATTTTGAGTCTGGGCTCGAAATGAGTTGTGCCAAATCATTTCAATATTTAATATTAAGCACTGGTAAGACTGTATTGACTGCCAGAAAGAGAGCCCTCCGCTCATAGAATGAGAAAAAGGGTGGGAAAGGAAATGAAATTCAATGCATTTGATGGCATCGGAATCGAATCGATGGCAACAAAAGTAGAAATAAAATATTACTCGAATTTTCGCACAAAACCCAACACCAGAGCCAACACTACTCCACACAAAAATAACACTTTTTTTGGTCACAAAATTACTTTTCATATAAAATACGTTTTGAATTCTTTTGAATCACTTTTAGTCTAATAAATAAAAGGTAAAAATGTTATGACTTATCATCGCTTCAAATACAGACAATTCTATAAAATATTCTTTTTTTCTGTTATCAATCATTCAATTCAGTTAACTATTGGTTAGACATAACTTTTGATAACTTTTGATAACTTTTGATACTGAAAGCCATGAGTTGGATGAGTGACGAACAACAACAAGGTTTGCAAATTAAGTTATTCTTATTATTTCTATTTGTTATAACTTATCTCCATTTCTGTCCGCTTAACCATAAAATTGTATTTCGCGGTAATATTTCTGTGATTTCGGTAATTATCAGTTAAAGTGTAGACAAATAACTCATAAATTTTGCGAGAATTCTATTCTTTCCTTTCTTTCAAATTCTTTGCATTTTTTCATTAAATTTTAATTAAGACAAAAGCCATAAACAATTCATTTGAGTGACAAAAAAATAAGACAACATCTAATCCGAGAGAAACGAATTTGAGTTCAATTAAAGTTATCGAAGAAGATTTGATTCGAAGAATTGTCAGAACTTTAGTTCCATTAAAATGAGCTAAAAATATATCAATGGATAAGAAAAGTAGAGAATCGTCTGTTCAAACATAGAATGAATCATCCAATGGTTTTTCCGATGGTTTTCCCATTTGTTACACTTTCCTCCCATTCTTTGTATCATTAGTGGAGACATTAATCTATACCTGGATTTCCCCCCATTTGTGTGTTTTTTCTGTTAATTCCAGATTCGAGTAGCGATGACTCAGACTCTGACTTAAGAGTCAGAAATGTGTCCCGACTAGTAATGCGACCGATTGGCCAAACGGGTAAAGCCAAGAGGGGTCAACTGGTATTCGATGCCTCATTTGAGTCAGGTATAAAGGAATTATACTCTTGCATAACATCACCATTTGATTATCAATTATTTTTTATTAAAAAATTTTCAAAAAAATAAAATTTTAATCATAAAAATGAAAACATGGAAATCATTTTACACTGGAGTCTAAAATTACATTATTATCTTATTTTCAAAAAAAAATTAATTATCAGAAGATTTGAAGTAATGATGTCTAGAATTGTCTGCAATTTAAAACCCAATACTTTTTAACATTAATCTAACTTTTTATGAAAAATAATACTTTTTTTTCGAGTAATTGAAGATTTTTTATAACTTCTATAAACTACTAAATAATAATAAAAAGTGAATTCTAATACTTCATATGTAAGGTGATTTTTTCATTTAAAAGTTTTTTTTACTTGCTCATTTCTTCATATATTATATTACAGAAGATTCCATTGATTTTCAAATAATTTAATTTTTAAAAAAATTTAAATTCATATTTGAATTCAATGAACTTTTAGAAGAAAAAAATACACAAAAAAATTGAAACTTATTTTAATAGAAAATAAGATTTTTATCTAAAAAAATACATTTATTTTTATGTTATGTTTTGTTAAATACATTTGTTTTTCAAAAAAAAAAGAATAAATTTTGTCATCATTTGAGTTGTTTTTTTAGCTAAACATAAATGTCTTTAAAATAGTTGTCAAGAAAATGATGGAATAAATGACGAAATGCTAGAAGTGTTGGTCAAACAATTTTCAATAAAATGCGGAATAGAATACGGAAATTGAAATTTTAAAATTGAAAATTTTATTATTTATTTATTTAAGTGAAAAAAATATATATAAATTCTAAATATTATTCTCAATAACAATATAGAAGTCTTATTCAATGGAAATAGTTTTTTTTTTGCACAGAATAAATGATTTCATTGCAAAAACATTATCGAATTTTAAGAAAATTGATGTCAGCTTTAAAATTACGGAATCAAAACATACTTTAAATACCTATTTATAAATCTCTCGGAAAACGTTTTTTTGAAACATATTTTTAGATTCGCTTTAATTTCTAATTAAAACAAACAGTAATTTAAACCTTTAAATGACACTTAACTGCAATACAAAAGTGTCGCAATCAATCTCTTCTAATATAAATTATAGTTTTACTCTACTTTTTATTCTTTTGGGACTGAAGTTCAAGGCTTTTAACAATAATGTTATTTGATTAATAATTGACCATGATATATTTGTGCAAAGGGTCATTTAGTATTCGTTTGAAAATAAATAATTTAAAATTTAATCTTTTATTAATTAATAGAAATTGTTATATAAAAAGAGGTTAAAAGTGTAAACATTATAATAAATGAAGAGAAGTCACATTTTTAGTCAATGGAGTGCTTTCTTCTCAAATTAATTCTTGTGAACAAGGCTAATGAAATTATGTAAGAGCATCCGTGTTTGTCAAGATATTTTTAACTGGAAAAAGTCGGATATTTTCAACAAAAATCCACTTCTTTTACCCAAAACCTGAATTTAAATGACAAAAGTGTTGACTCTTAAACAACGATTTATTGCTTCGCATTGTTTTCTGGAACTCAAGTATTTTACCATAAATTCCGATAAATATTTTTTGGACTCTTTTTTATCGTAAAAATATTTTTTTCGTATAGAATTTGCCATAAAATTTGAAATATTCTCATAGAAATGGGTCAGAATATGAAAGTGTCGACAACTTTTCAATAATAAATTGAAATAAGATATTCCCAAATAACGAGCAGAAGAACGACTCTTCCCAAGAATAAGTTCTTTTCTGCTGACGATCGGAAAGAGCGTAGAGAGCACTGGCTATACATAATAATTATAATCCGGGCAATCAATCTCTGCCAAACATTTACACTGATTTTTGATGGAATTTTTCCTAAATTTATTTTGATTTGAACTCAAAAAAATATCCAAAAAATATCGTTTACTCAAAATATATAACTTTTAGTATATTTTTTTGCTTAAAATATAAATTTACGCAAAATATTGATTTTTGAGTGCAAATGAAATCGAGTATTAATAATAGGAACAGTTTTCCAAAATTGTCTCTTTTAGTAATAATTAATATATTTTTGTTTCACTAATCGATTCACTTTTGAAAGTAAATCACAAAAAAATTATATAAATCTCTGTCGAAATGAAATTATGGATAAAATTAGTGAAAAACATTTCCTTTACGTTTGATTTCAAAGATTTATTAAATTTCCATTTTTTAAGCTAAAGAAAAGGACAGAATAATTCTATTATATATGGCTGTGTGTCGAGACTTTGCGACTCTTATTGTATATTTCTATTGAAAATCAATTCTCCGGAGAAATATTAAGCGAATAAATTCAGAGAAAATGTACAAAAGAGGACTCAATTAATTTATTTTGTGTTTCTTACCATAAGAAGAGACAATTCAGAGCTTTCAGACCAAATCCTATTTACAAATCTAATACTAAATCAACAAAACTTTTAAATCAAATGATTCTGAAATGAATTCAAAACTTTGTTTTGGATTTGAAAAAACAAAAATTATTTGATTCTTGAGATGAGATGACACGAAAGACTATTTCCTATAAATTTTAGTCTTCGGCTGAAAATATTTGATTTTCTTTTTTTTTTTCTAAGAACACAAAAATAAGTAATAAAACTGTTGTTGACGTCAATAATAAATTGAGTGCTCGTCGTGTCTCTGAATAATACAAAACTCAACATTAAATTTTAATTAATATCTGGATTTCAGACCTTATTTGAAAGTTACAACTCTTGTGCCACAAACAAACAAAACACAAACTTTAGTATAGAATTTGTGCCTCTTTTGGTGAGCAAACTAGCAACAATTAAAAATTAATCTTTTTAACTAAATTATAATAAAATTAAAAACAATAAATTGAATCGAATTTAATTAAAACCATTTATTATTTTTATTTTGAACAAGAGATCCAACTCTTCAACCCTTACCCCCTAAGGTTTTCCAGACCTAGTGTAAGGGTCGGAAAGGTATTAAATTTACACATAATGGTCGAGAAGGGTTACATTAAAGAAAACCTTTAATATTTTTAATGTTTAAAATCCATTAATTTGTCGTCTGAAAAGAATTTGAATGATCTTGGGTTCATTGACTTACGTGCAAATCAAGTCTTAAATATAAAAATATTAACAAATTACTGTTTATTCCCTCAAATTAAACTTCATATTCATTAATAAAACAATAGAAAATTAATTTAAAATATTTATTTTATTAAAGGTTTAAATGGTAAGGGTTTGGATGGCCTACAATTCAAGGGACGCAAGGATTTGGAAATGCATTTAAGGGTCGGGAAATAGTTTTCAGTGTAATTATCTAAGGGTAGGACAGAGAAAAAAATGGAAAAATTGGACCTCTATTTTATACTATAATATGAGTAACACAAACTTACAACAAGATCACTTTAAATTATAAATTTCAAATGGCAAGAACCAATTTCAACTTTAAAACATAATGGGCTAATCAAATATAAAGTAACTTTTTAACAAAATAATATTACCATGGTAATCTTAATATTAATTTCATTAAATATAAAATAATTGTCATTTAAATGTGATTTAAATCACATATAAAACAACTAATAATTAAATAAGTGGTAATTAATTGCACTTAAATTATCAAAAATAAAACTTTTGATATATTTTTGCGTCACCAGTGTCATATATTCATTACTAATGAATCATTAGTAATTAATTATTTGATTATCGCTGTTATGTCTGTCCTAAAGTGGGATTTGCTTTTGCCTTAACTTAAAGTGATTTAGTCGTATACAAATGCTATTCACAAATGAGACTTAAGTTTGAGTTTTAAGTTGTGGTAAATTATAAACGACATTAGACTTCCATCAATTGCTAATCAATGCTTAACATTAACTGAATGTATGCTTACATAGAGATGAGTTGCACTTAATTTTGTTGGACTCAAATCATAGATTAATTTGATTTAATTATATTTCAGTTGATATAAGTTACACTTATTTTTAATTGTTTTTCTATTTGTGTCAAAAGAGGCACAAATTCTATATTAAAGTTTGCGTTTATGGCACAAGAGTTGTGCCTTTATTTGAATAAAAATATAAAGAATCTGTTGACTAATGTCTTCAAATATTTTTGACTTGAGATCACTTCTGACAAACTATTTATTATGATTTAAATTCAACTTTTTTTTTGTTGAATTTAAAGAATTTTTTAGAGTTCAACATTAAATTATATTAAAAAGATCTTGATTATGAAAAATATTTACATTTGAAAAATAAAAAATGCAAATTTAAAGCGCTTCAAAGGTTGTGCTGAGCTGTTGATTATCACATTTTTTACTTTTCATTCTGTCATAGAATTATATAATTAAAATGATTTTTGAAAAGAATATCAGAAAATATAGTTCTGAAGCTCTGATGCAAAAGGATTTAAGTTTTGATTTAGGGTCAGAATAAAGGGTTTTAAGAGTTAGCGATTCATTTGTGGTTCGAATTTATCGCTGAATTTGAAATTCTTTTCTTATGTTTGAGTTTTATTTTTTCATGAAGTGCTCATCAATTCAATAGACAGTGTTTACTGATGAGTAGCCCCACTAATACAGACGAGTGCTTTGGGACAGAATCTTGTCATTGAGTGAATCTCACCAAAACTCAAAGCATTTTTGGATCAGAAGATCGCAAACCATAAAATTTGGATGAAATCTAATAACTGAAAGCAATTTAAAAATTCCAGCGTTTCATGAGTTTCATGAATACTAAATGAGAGCTAAAATTGTGATAAAGATATGGCTCTCAATATAGTGTTTATTATAATATTCATAATATATGAACACTTTTCTCATTCAATCACTTTTGCCTCACAAACCCAGTCCTCTATTTTAGTGATCGAAACTGTTTTCATGCATAAACTTAACATACATTCACTTAAATTTCTTTGTTGAAAGACTGAAAGACAAGTTGTCATTCACTCAGTACTCAACTCAAACCAATTTCTATATTCAAACCTAAAGTACGTCCACAAACATAACTCTAATTAAATTTCAATTATTTATTGGGAGACTTCATTGAATTTGAGCAAGCTGAAATCTCATTATACATACTTTGAAAATAAGATGATTAAAATCAATGCTTAGAACAAGAATTAATTTGTAAATAGTACATTTTGTGCTAGTTGGTAATCAGCAGTTCGCTTAATTTACTTAACTCATTCTTTACCCAACATTTTATTCGACAATTTTATGCGCTTCTCATTGATTCTCATTATCTGTGGGTTCAGGCAATTTGGGTCGAGTGGACCGCATCACTGACTTTGAATACGATCTGTTTATTCGTCCCGATATCGCACATCCAGGCTATCGGTTTTGGTTCTACTTTTCAATAGAGAACGCAATTAAGGATCAGGTCTGTCCACAACCCTTTCTCTTATTATTATAATTTTAATTAATTTTATTAAAAATGAGTAATAAATTAAAGAAAGCGATGAGAAGTGGAAAAGCGATGAGTTTTTGAAGAATGTTGTGGTGTAGGAGTTGTACGGCTTATAAGAGTTGTAGGATTTTGGCTGATATTTCACTTTTCAATTGACAATTTCCTAATGAAAATGTTTAACAAAAATGCAAATGAAAACGAAATATATGTTTAGATAATAAATCAATTCTCTTCTATAATAGAGTTCAATGAACTCCAATTATCAGTAATTTATTCCAACAATTGTTTTAATGTCATTTTAATTCATATTTTAATATAGAATTATATGTAATTGAAAGCATTTAAGTGTAAAATCGATTCCTCGATATATTTATTATGCGCTGATATGGAATGAATATCAACTAACCTTATAAGATAAGATCTAGTTCAATTTTTTTGGCAAAACTTATCGAAAATTCTTAAAGAATTTCCTTTATTTTGAAAAGAAGTTTAAATAAATTAAATAAAACTTTGTTTTTGTTTTAATCTTAAAATTTTATTTATAATATTATTAATAAACAAAAGTGTTGTCAATGATATTCAAGAGATGTCTTTTTTATTTAAATTTTATTCATATATTCTAATGGAGTCTACTTTTAAGACTTCTGACAATTATATAAAAGTAAAAATTACGTAAAATTCAAATAAGAATTCGCATTGAATTTGAAATTTTCAAAAATAGAGAAATTCATTCATTTTTACATTTATTTTTGAATAAATTTCAACAATTGATGGATACTTTTACTGAATTTCTAATACTCTTTATGTTTATAAATAGCTATTAATTATCCAAATTCTTGGAGAACTCAAATGTAATTCAATTTATATCTTTAATACCATCTCTTCAATCCTCATAAGTTCAAAAGATCTTATCCTTGAACATCCTAATACGGGTGCCATTAAAATTACCCAGAGTAGAAATATTATTTTCAGTTGTATTACATCAGTTTTAATATAAAATTTAATGATGTGCTCAGAATTATTCCCACTTCAATAGATTATACGTAAGACTATTCATGGATTTGAGCAAAACTTAAT